>OU015491.1:78444118-78549118 GCA_907164885.2 Dolomedes plantarius | reverse complement strand
AGGAAATACATATTAATATTTAAATATGAATATTTAGTCACATGAGATTTGCCAAAAACAAGTGCAGAAAGGAAGCGATTCATTTTTTTTATCGTTATTATGCAAGTAAATATGTACCCAAAATCTACAATTAAAAAAAAATTTTTTTACAACTACTAAAAAATTTTCTTTAGGTGTTTGGGTGACTTTTTTACTTAAAATATTTAATTATATAAAATGTGTCGCGGTCGAAAAAAGTTTACGTATCACTGCCTTAAACTAATAGTTCACATTCGTCAATTAAGCCCAAAATTATAGTTTGTTTACCACATAGATTGTAGTAGACCACTCAGTGACAGTTTATTGAAATTTGATGCAAATATAATGATCAGGTGTTAGACTATAATTGTAGCTCTCACCTATAATAAAATGTACGTGCATTTCTTGTCAAGCAGAGTTGTTCAGAGTAGTGATAAATTGGTGTCAATCCCGAAACACCAATTGCTAGAGAGAGTAGCATCAATTTTCAGCCGATTCCCATTTCAGATTGAAAGCCAGTTCTTAAACACTGCTTCAAAAATAAAGGTCGTAATGAACAACGGCCAGAGCCGGGTCTCGAACTATGGATATTTTAAAATTGGTGAATTTTCCAGGTCTGCTACTCTGGCGACGTGAGAAGCTCTCATTTTCATTGCCAGTCCTATTATTATTTCTTTTTCTGTTTGAGGCCAACGATGTGACGTTGGCTTTATACATATTTTATTATTTTTTTCTTTCCATTACTTTGCCTTCTTTCGACCATGGATATTTGTCACGTGTTTGCCTAACTGTCCATTACTGTTTGTTTTTGACAACAGTGGGATCCCACTTTAGCAATCGACTTTGAGATTAAGGTCACAATCCATGGATATTTCTATTAGTGCACACAGACACACAGACTAGGGATGCGACATCGATGTCGATATTTTCAAAACATCGATGTTTTGATAAAAACATCGATGTTATAAACATCGATTTATTGAAGCCGATTTTTTTAACATCGATGCTTTGTGCTCGATGTTTTACGTTGTTCGATGTTTTTTTTTAATGAAAAATCACCATAATAGAAAAAATTAACCACCTAGCATAATTTTCACACTCTGTAAATGTAAGTTTGAATTCTGAAAATGACGAATACAAAATGGGTAACGATCCCCTAGCAACGAGGCAAATGGCAATCAACAACCAATGAACTAATTACAGCACTTGGAATATTCTCAACACTCCAGAACATTCCATAGGGTTTTATTTTATAAATAGTATAAACACGAGAGCGGCCGTTTAAGGTTTTGTTTTTTTCTGGTTTTATATAAGTTAACGTTAATATTATTAGTAAGGTGCCTCCCAAAAGTACCGTTTGGAATTATTTTTCCAAAACCTCTGACAAATTGGCGAAATGCAATATTTGCCTTAAGTCCCTGAAACTTCTGACAATACCACTAATTTATCGGGGCATTTGAAGGCAAAACATGGTGATATTTACGAGTATTTTGAGTCATCAATGAAGCCCAAGGCAAAAAGTAAATCACACAATCCAGATGCTTTGGCCCCAGTCATTCCAAGCATTTCGGTGACTGAAACGGAACATACAGAAGAAATCATAAGTTCGTATTCCACTATTCTTAGGTTCCATAAAAAAACTTTGAAAAACAGTTTCACAAATGTGATTTCATTTAAAGATGTTGGGGAAATGCACAGAAAAATTTCTCAAGCTGTTCTTTACATAATTTGTAGAGATTTTCAGCCGATTTCAATCACTGAAGACGAGGGTTTTTAAATACTTGTTAAAAGTAACTGTGGCTTTATATACTGTTCCATCACGAAGAACAACAGATTCAATGATAGATCAGAAGTAAGAAACAGTGTCATTTATGTTAAAAGAGTGATTCAGCAATGTCTCAAATGTGTGTCTCACAACAGATATATCGATGTTTAAAAACATCGATGGTTTTGGGGCGATGTTTTATTAGAATCGATGTTTTAATATTGAATATCGATGTTTCAAAACATCGATGTTTTGTTGTCGATGTCGCATCCCTTACTTACACACACACACACACACACGTGTGTGCGTGTATATATATATATATATATATATATATATATATATATACACACACATAATATATATATATATATATATATATATATATATATATATATATATATACACACACATATATATATATATATTAGCATCTGGAATTCTAAGAGTATCAGTGACTTAAACTGTCAAGCTTTAGAGACTTCCAGTGTTACAAATCCAGTGTATCAAATGTTTTAACAAAATGGGACGGTCAGACAGCACTGGCAGTTGAGCTAAATTAAACTAAGTATGTAAATCTACTTACTTAGTTTAGTGTACTACTATGGTACTTTCCCAAATAAAATGTAAATTCCCTAGAGCAGTGGTTCGCATTTTTTTTTAAAATCGTGACCATCTCTCTTTAAATAAATAATTACAAGATATAAATAACTTTTTATATACCACGTTTTTAAATTTTCTGTTGAATGATATAAACTTTACAATTCTATGTATTAATAAATACTTTTTAAAAAATGTTTTGATAAATTATCCCATCAACTTGAAAGAAAATGGTCAAATGCGTAATAAAGAGAGAGCAATTATAATAAATTTTCAAACAACAAAATTAACTGAAAATGAATTCAAATCTGCTTAAAGATAGCTAAAAGTATTAAAAGAATGCATTTTCATCGTGTTCTGAGCTATTCTAAAAGTTTCAAATGTCTAGCTAGTCGGGAAGTTAGTTAAAAATCGATTGCAAGATTTGTGCTGGACAAACACACAAACAAGATAGCGAGTTAATAAAAATATGTAAAAATCAGCCGACCCTCAGTGAAAAATTTTTGGTTGTAGCAATTTTTTTTTAATCAGTAAAGGGTTAACAAAAGAACATAAAAAGAAATAAGCAAATTTTGTCAAACTGTTTTCAAAATCGACTAACTGTAGATTTTGGATATATATTTACTTTCCATAATAACTGTAAAAAATATATTTCTTACATTTTGGATTTTTGCTTTTGGCAAATCTCACGTGACTAAAACTTCATCATTTAAATATTAATGTGCATTTGTACTTCATTCAGGTAAAAATTTTTAAAATTTAAATTTAAAAAGGAGCATGGTTTAAAAATTATTAGAATATTTATAGCAAATTTTTAACGTAGGATTACGTTTCTCCGTAACGGTCCTCCGGAAAGCAAAATTTCAGACGATAAAACCGTCCGTCCGTACCTTGCGAGTTATAATTTTGGCAGCGCGCCAAACCCAGTCTGTATCGCGTGGACAAGCAGTAAACACTTAAATAGAAAAGTACCAAAATGCGTCAAAATTTTGACATACATATATGAATATATATATATATATATATATATATATATATATATATATATATATATATATATATATATATATATATATATATATATATATATATATATATATATATATATATATATACATACGTACATATATATAGATACATATATACATAACACATACATACATACATATATACATACAAAAGAGGTAAACAATGATAAGTAATCCTAAGTTAATAACCCGCGGTAGTTTCGGTAGAAGAGACTACCTGAAATTTTTTAATTAAATAATTCAATAGTATATAAATTTACTTGAAACTACCTGCGACCACTCCAGTTATTTTCGCAACTTCCCTGTCGGTGGATACCCATAGTTTCCGCACCACTGCCCTAGAGTATGGAACTATTTTAGAAAAGAAATATTATCCATTGACGCACACACTTTCCCCTACAGGTATTAACAGTTGTCCAATACAATATACGGGTATCATTCTCAGAAATGGGTAAGGGGAAAATTGGCTTTAAGATTATTAAAGAGGGATAAAACATATTCATTCCACAATGATCACACTGCTCTGCTGAGCCCAAACATCATTAAGCTATTGCAGTCACTCTTAGACTACGAAATAAATCACCTTTTCCGTTTCATATCTGATAGCTTTTCAGAGTTTATATATCCTTCTAGAATCCGTCCAGAAGTTGTAAGAAGCGATTCACGAAATTTGCTTCTACATTAAAATAAAATGATACACACAATTACGCAGTCCGACATAGAAGCTTTCTTAATATCAGAGATGTTTTTCTGTTTTGCTATCTTTAAAATAAAATTATTCTTATCAATTATTTTTCATTAAAAACTTGATGATTTGAAAAAAAAATGGAGAATGTAAAAGACATATTAATGTTTTATTTTGTTATGGGCGTCAGCGAATAAATGCTTTAAAGAACATTTCTTTCAAAATCGTTAGCATGAACATAGGGGTAAGTGGATTTCGTTTTTTTTTTTTCAAATGTCGTTTCATAAAAAGTAATTATCAGTTTTAAAACAAGAGTTCAGAAATATAATGATTACTCAGGAATAGTTATTTAACCTTGTACATTTCAGTTTTTATGAGAGAGGTATAAAAATCTGTAAAGAAAAAGTGCAAGTTTTCTATGTTTGTATGTTTCTAGGTATTTTAAATGATAAACTACTGTCGGAATTTTACATTGATTCGCTTACAGACATTATTCACAGGACCGAAATGCATTAATAAAACGGCCAACTTTTCTCTGCATTCCGTTTAACAAGAACTTAATGTGAACTAGTTGAAAATAAACATTTATCGCCCGTTGTTCCGATGCTTCAAAAAATGCTTTCAACTTTGTCTTAATGACGGCTGTTTTGCCCCCATTTCACGTTATCCTATCTCTTTAAGGAAGAAAAAATATGGAGCCAGACAAGAGCATTTACGCCATTCGCATAATTCGTTTACGTCACTGTTTGTACAGCCACCGGCAAGAAGACAAAATAACCTTTCACCACCTGTGACTTTAGACGTATTTAACGCATGCTATGATTTATCTGGAACATTATATTTTATAGCCCATTCTCATCAGCATGTGGTAAAATTTTAGGTTCTTCTAGCTACAAAGAATCAGTCGAAAGAAGAGCCCTTTCAGCCGTTTTTAATTCTGAAAAGATTGTCATACCATTTCACTTATTTATTTCTTTTATTAAATTTTCACTTTATTAATTTTTCAAAAATTAATTTCGAACCTTGGAAATCTGAACTTTGACCCCTATAGATCTTGCAGGATATTTATGCTGTATTTCTTTTTTTAAAGCGCGAATATATTTAAAATTCTCTTTATACAAAAAAGTAGAATTTTTAAAAAAAATCTAAATTCTTATGACACCACCTTTTCAGATCTTAACACCACAAAACTCACAGTTTTTTGCTTAACGTTTTGAGGATGTTCAAAAATACCACGCATTTCCTTTGTTCCTCACATATACATAACAAAATAAGCTCAAATACTCGTTTGTGAATCCCCAACAACCTGACGACCATATTGTATGGTGGTTAGCGTCAGAAGCTTCCCCCACGTGGGGCTGGGTTTGAATTCCAGCCAAAGCATGGATTTTTCTGTACTGTCCTCTCACAGAAAGCAATGTTGGTTATCCTCTGGATGCTCTCATAATGAAGTAGCCTACAAAATTCACAATGTATTCGGGCGATAGTCTTTACGGCAAAGGACTGGTGGTTTAGGGGGAAAAACGCATATCCTTCTTAATTGAAATTATAAGTTAAAACAAATAGATGCTCATTTAAAATATGTGCTGCCTAACTTGAAAATAAACTTCATTCTTCCACGTAAATCTTATGGATATCGGCAGGAATTTCACTCCATTTCTTCTATAAAGCATTACTAACTTGTATAGCCAATGAGGCTTTAGAAGTTAGTTTGTTTAGACGAAGTTTAATACACCTCGCTTAAATTAATTCTACTCTTAGATCTACATAGACAGAACGACTGAGCTTTTTCCTATATGCTGTTCTATTGCCACAGGACTAAACATTTCGAATTAATTCTGTTAAAGTCTGTCTGAGTACTTTCTTAAAAGGCACTTGGGGATAATTACATTACAAGCAAAATCTATTTACTGCACAGTGACGACATAACGTATGAGAGAATGCTGAAGACTTAATGAACTTACAATTAATGGCTTGTAAATTTCAAGTAATAACTTTTGAAAGTTTCATATAGCAAAAAAAAGAAAGGTCACCGAATCGATTAATTTGTCTCATATTAAGAGGATGATTAATTTATAATATAAATTGGCAAACAACATTTAATATTTTTTGAAATAATTGTATGATAAATTTTATAGCAAATTAAAACTCATGCTTAACTTTTCTTTTTGTTAGAATGTTGAGATAATTAATACACGTTTAACGTTAAGTGAAATTCTACTGGCCATCATTAAAAAAAAATTATATGTATTAGCCTATAAAATGAAATATATTTTCGTAAGATACAATATTTTCAACTTGAGTATCACAAAATATATTAAATGAATAAGTCTCACACACATGCTACCTTCTTTCAAAAGAAGTAAAAATATGTGATAGCATTAATTAAAAATCCCAATGTTATAACAAATGTAATCTATGAATTAAATTCACTTCTCCTCATGCTACTTTACAAATTCTAATTTCCTTAAAGCAGTAACGAATGAAATAGTCTCTGCAAACGAGCCTGAAATTTTTTTATACATAAATCAAGAATATCGTTGAACTTTATAGATTGTGTATGCTACCCTGAATTTATTTTCTAGCGTTGGTAAAACTTTTAAAAACAACTGAAAAATATACAAAAATTATGTCTGATGGGGTAATAAAAAATAGAGTTTATAAAAATACTCGCACTATCCTTTTTAGAAGAGAGTAACTTCGGGATTCTCTAGATGACTACTTAGGAATGTCTTGCATGTATAAATTACTTACAGCAAACGCATTTTTCCTTTTCTTTACAGGTGGTCCCTCTCTTTCCGTTAAGATAAACATCTTCACACTTGGGCCAGAATAGGAGATACCTGAGGCACCTGTCTGCGAAAAAAGATGTGGGGCCCTCCAAACTTACTGCACTTTGCGTTTCAAATTACCGCTATTCTCCCCATCTTGTAAAAGTCAGCGCATGTCCAAAGTGGTTGAACCTTGTGTATGATTCTTCGCCAGTTCAGCACAATATTTAGTTCTGATTTAGTAAATTGAGAGTATTTTTATAAATCTCTCAATTCCTATCCCCAGTTTGCCAAAGGATAATTTGCCTGTGGTTCTGATAGTTTTTCTATAATTTCCTATGCTATCTGTATTGTGCCCTTTGTAACCAATCTGTTAGTGAAGGGTTTTAATTGTTTAAGGGGACAGTGGACCTTCAAACCTAACTTTTTTTGTTTTGAATGGATTTGCTTGAAATTTGAATATGTGATTAGTACCATAGATATTTAAAAGTGGTTAAAATTTAAAGAGGAAATATTAATAATTTATGAATTATGAATTATAAATTATATCAAAAATTGGCCTAATTAAAAATGTTCCATGCGCATTTCTTTTCCATATAATATGGTAGTTTTTATTTACAGGATACCTTATAGAACTAACAATGAAACTTATTGCTTATTTTAAGCATTCATTAAATATATAAAGAGAAAAAAATAATAATAGTGAAAACACCTTTTTATTACGCAAAATACCTGTAAATCATCTTTTCAAGTACAAAATTTAGAAATTCTGAGCTACGAAGCATAATTTTTTTCAATAAGATCTATTTGATATACAGTTAAGTATATAAAACTTAAATTTCAAAGCAATACGATAGTTGGAAATGCGCCTAGAAAAGTTTGAATATTCGTATGACATGAAAATTTTTATTTTGAGAAAAACACATTTAAAGTTATTGCTATTAGTAACCACATAATATCTAAATTAAATACAAATGCCTATAACTAGGAAAGTAATCACAGAAATTAAAAATTCTTTTTGCAACACATTCCTACTCGTTCGTAGTTTCACAATTCAACAAAATAAAGAAATCCAATTTTTGGACAAATTTCACAATTTTGAAAGTCCACTGTCCCCTTAATTTCACATGTATGCTTTCATCAAACGGAAATGTGCATTACTATAATGAACCAAGTTGAATCCAGATATTAAATACCCAATTCAAATTAGTATTTAAGAGTTAGACTTTTTTATTACTAATAAGGGTCAAAAGTTTGCTTTTTTATGAAAGAAAACATTAATTTTGAGATTACATTTTTCGAAGACTCGGCTAGGGCTGCACTTTTGCCTTTTGATCTGAGATGACTGCATGATGGTCCTATGATGACAGACTATGTGAGGTTATAAATCGTATATTCGTAGTACGACTTAGTCTCGATATTCCAAATGATTTTTCTAGTTCATTTGACCATTTCAAATATCACTGTACTCGTAGCGTTTGTTACAGTGACGTTTCCCTACTTCTCAGAAATGGGAGAAAATTGGGATTCGTAGAATTTGATTCGTGTCTGAAGATCGGACAAATACTGAAAAATTAGTGCACAACCTGTTTAAAGAAATATATCGTAATTTTTTGTTTGTACGGATAATATGAATTGGGGTTGCTTTAAATTTATGGATTACAGTTGCTTTACAGTAATATTCAGTTTAAATCTAATATATTGTTAATACTTTAAATAGGTATCCAAGTACATAGTTTCATCATTGAGTAAATAAATAATTATTATTTATTTATTCATTTATTTTTATTTGTTATCTCTTTGTCTTGACTTTGTATTCTTTGTATTTAAGTTTATTGCACAGAATTAGTTTTAAGTTAATCATTTCCAGTTAATCACTATGCTTAAGCTTTCAAAGTATTTTACACTTAGTTCACTCTAGCTCCTTTAATTTGAACCATTGGTATAGCATTTTAGGTTTAAATTTTAACTAATTTAATTTATTCTCGTGTGCATGATTTAGCTGTATTTGATTATCGCTCTAAGTATTTTTAAAACTTCAATTAATCGTCTTTTTTATGTTTAAGCCACAACTGCTATTTCTCCCTGATTTCATGCCATTTTTTCCCGCTTGTGTCGCTTTGCTCCGTTAAATTTGTAAAATGGATTGCCGTGTGCTAAGCTGATCCTCCAAACAACAAGTAGGTACCAACGAGAACATACGTTTTAGAAACATTTCACTATTTGAAATGTGATACTTCTTAAAGTTTACTTTTAATGGGTGTCCTTCATGGTTTGAATTTTAGTCTCAAACTTTGTATGGTTCTAAGAACACGACAAACGCACAAACACTGCATTCTCCCAAACTGCCTTCTTGTTTCTTCTTTTACGTTCGTAAAATTATGTAAATATATCCACGTCTTGCCGCACGAGGGACTTACGAATAAATTTCTAAAAATGAAAAGCGCCGAAGCAGAAAACAAGAGTATTATCCACGTGAGTTCATTGCTAAAGGCGATGCATCGCCGCATGCTGTATTGATTTCTCGAGTTCACTAACTTGTTGCATGTTCTGGATAAAATGTTCTGATTAATAATTTTGAAGATATAACTCACATGTTTTATGACAATTAGTATTCCGTTAATTTTTTTTTCAATGCGGAGGCACTTGTCGTGAAGACATTTGCCTATAATTCATTGCAGTTTTGCTGGCCATTTTATTATGGGGGCGCCACATAGCCGGACCAGCATTGCCCCCTATGAAGGGACGACACAAACGGAGGCATTTTAGTGGCGCTTCGCCAGGATTCGATCCGAGCACCCTCAGCACCGAAAACCAGCGCGCTGTACCACAAGGCCGCCACGGCCCTTCCGTTAAACATAAGTAATTATAAATTCTAATATTGTACGTTGTCAAATTTATTGCTCACCAGTATTTTGATCTGATATCCGTAGATAACTTATGTAATGAAACCAACTCGTTTCATTTTATTTTTTAGCGTAGAATTACGTTCCTCCATAACGGTTCTCCGGAAAGCAAATTTGCAGATATCCTGCGTCACGAGTTATAATATTGGAAACGCGCCAAACCCAGTCTGTATCGCTTGGGCAAGCAGTAAACAGTTAAACAGAAAAGTACCAAAATGCGTCAAAATATTGACATATATATATATATACATATATACATAACACATATGTACATACAAAAGAGGTAAGCAACGATAAGTAATCCTATGTTAATAACCCGTGGTAGTTTCGTTAAAAGAGACTACCTGAAATTTTTTCTATTTAGTTAACGAGTGAGCCAACCTCCTGGGACCTTCCTGTTTTTTGTTGTTTTCTATATTTACCTGAAGCTGGGTTATATATGTAACCCAGTATTTATTAAGTATTTATTAGTGCCGTATTCTTTTCTCGAGTCCTGGAAATCTATATGTATGTGTAACATTTGTGTATATGAGTGCTCATGTGCGTGTATTAAGTAAAGATTTTTTTAAAATATATTTTCGAAGCGAACTCTTGGGTCAGATCGCGACAACACTGTATAGATTAAACCCTCCCTCCTTAAATATTAACATATTATATCGAATCTAACATGTCCTTTACATCTTTAAATACTGTGGTAAATATCAGAATCAGGCAAAAGACGAACGGTCGCACTAATCTATGTATATAAAACAGTTCCGTAACTGGCTGACTGACTGACTGACAGATAACGCACAGACCAAACCGCTGGACCTAAAGGGCTGACATTTTGCATGGCGATTCTTCTTATAGTGTAGGGGTGCATTAAAAAAGATTTTTGAAAAATTCTTAGATGTTTTTAAAATTAAATTTTTAAGCTGTTTTTGTAACATTTTTTTAAAGTTTGTATTTAAAATAATAATCTGAGGGTTGTAAAATTTATATCACCAGAAAGGTCATAAAAATTCCTTTAAAATGAAATGTTTTTCGAATCTTTACATCCATTTTTCTAATTTTTGGTGAATTTTTAAAGATTTATTTTTAGAATTTAACTTATTAAATGCTGATCACGTGGTTTCTTTTCTCTTTGTGATACTTTAAATTAATTTTGCGTCACGTGCATAACAATGAAATAAATTGACGTTGAGATGGAAATTTTTAAAGAATTTAATTCAAATTAGTATGTTTTATGGATATTAAATATACGAATTAATTGCATACATTGACCGTTATATTTAATTTGAATATTTTCTTCTACAGTATTTTGTCTATAAAAATATCCGTTACGATTTTTTTATAAATATATATATATATATATTGGTATTAATTGCATACTTTGGCCGTCGTATTTAATTTGAATGTACTCCGTAGCGAAGCCCGGGTATTCAGCTAGTATAAAATATTTCTTCAAAAACCATGTCATAAGTTTCCAGTAAAAACTATGTTCTTAGACCTCCATCCCACCCAACTTTAAAATAATCTTACCCTCAGAGGTAGAATTCCTCCACTTCAGACTGTATAAACGTGGATGTATTGGGAAGATTAGTATACTTATTTAAAATATTTGAACGTCCCGTCCAAACAGATAATTAACTCCGAGAACCCGCTCTATTTATTTCCTTTGATCTACGCTTGCTACGTTATGAAATTCTCCACATCGACCCAAATAAACGGAGATAAAATACGACTGTGAAAAAGAGTTCTAGCTCTCCCAGTTAAGTGCCGCCGACGCTCAGACTCTGTCTGGTTTGGAATGCTATCAATATTATGTATATGCTCCTTATGTCTTCATTCCTCGGGAATATAGAGTTACAGTTAGTGGCTCTATGTGCCGTTAAAGTGGTTACAGTAGTGTTACAGGATCAGATACCACCTAGTGAGAGGAATTTAGGGAATCTATATCTGTCTTGTTTAGCAACCGTATTTCATTCCTTGTAGAATGTAATGATGTGAAATTATGTGTAGTGTGTTTTTATGAGGTTTTAAAGTATATATGTTTAAAATACTCACTCGGTGTTATATACCTTTAGATTCGTATTCATTCATAAATGTTTTTTTTTCTATTTGCATGACAGTTCACATAGGATTACAATTTAAAAAAAAACTGGTATTTATGGAACAGCAAATTTTGTAAGGGGCTTAGAAAAGTTTACCCCATATACTGTGCAATATTCAAGGAACTATTCAACTACAGTAGAACCTCGATATAATCGAATTCCTTGATAAGTCGAAGTTTACCCATTCCCTTTGAACTTTCCTAACACTATAAATCGAACCTCGGTATATTGAAATCCTCGATTATCCTTGATAGTTTTCTCGTTCCCTTTGAGATTCGATATATCGAGGTTCCACTGTATTGCGTTTTCTTTCTGGTTCTCATTGTTGTGTGCAAAAGTTTTTCGCATTTTCTCGAACCACTTTCTATGTACATTTAGTAGTTTTTTAGGAAATAATTTTATGGTTGTACCAAGGGACGATGAAGCTAAAAGTTGAAAGTATGTAGTACTTGACACGGCTCCTAAGTCCTAAATTATTATCTCGAACAGGCAGATCCTTGGCTGCGTAATCAGGGTTATTACGTAGCCACTGGTCTGCAGGTTAAAACACGCCGCATGCCTCATTGGCCGGGTCGGTTATTGATTAGTGATTAAGGTTGTACCATCAGTTCTCCAAAAAGCAAATATGAAAATTACTATTTGGCTGAGGGAAATTCTATGCAGTAAAATAGCAAAATATGACTGGCCATTGCCAAATAGGCAAGAAATGTCTCCTTTCTTTCGCATAGTCATACCTCTCTCTCTTCCTTACAGCAAAACAAAGCTGGTTACTTAATGACTGTATTTTGACTTTTTCACCAATACAGAGGGAAACATCGCGCTAAATTATACGTAATGGTATTTAAACTTTTATTTACAACTAAAACTGTTCAACTGTTAGCAATAATTTTTTTAGGCAGGTATATTTGAAATTATTACTTATTTTTTATCCCTAAAATTATATATCCCTAATATTATATCCCTAAAATTATATATAATTATTACTTATTTTGGGATAAGTAATATAATTATTCCTAAAAAAATATATCCCTAAAATTTCAGCAACATGAGCCTTTTATTGAAGATATTTCCAGCCAATGACAAATATTGAGGAAATATATGCCATTGGTTTTCGATGATTAGAGACTCCGGAATTGTTTTATATAAATCTCTAATAATGGAAAGCATAAGGGTTAAATGTTAATTAATATTTAATCAATAGTGTTTTTTAATATATTTTGCAAACATCAGTATAGGGGAAAGAACTGGGTTAAGTGAACCAATATTGAGTCAAATTGTTTGATTGAGAAGTCAAATATCCTCATATATATATATATATCATTAATTTTGATCGTCTAAACTTTTATTGTTTTCTGATATGCAATTTTTTTTTAAGTTTTAAAAGAAAACACAATAATTATGGGGGGGGGGGTGCGGAATCAAATGATTATAGTAATTTTAAAATAAGCCACAGTATATGGTGTCAATGCCATCTAGGAATATAAATGATCTAATGGATCATGAAAACAACAGAGATTTAACACCCGTTTTGCCGTATCTAAAATATAATCTGTAGATGGTGCGATTAAGTTAGTAATAAAGGAAAATAAGTGGGTCATTGCATAAATTAGTTAATTCTTTATATATGCATTATTATCTCCATTTATCTACGGAATGCATTGTTTTCATTGAAACCACCCCAAAGAATATAGGCGGAAAATATTTTTTAAAATAGAGGAATTAAAGTCTATGAGGAATCCGAGAAAAGTTTATTTTTATTTTTATTTTTTTATATGCTGGGTAATTTTACTTGTCTGACTACGGACAAAAGATGAAAATGATGTGTTGACATACACAAGTCTATGTGGAATCCGAAAGAAAAGGTGGAAATGATGTGTTAACACTTGTAAAACCCGTATGCCGAGAAAAATTATAGCATGCAATCTGAGCTCACGGGTAGTTAGTTCTCTGGCATCGTTTTGTATTAAATAACATATTGTTTATACAATTCGTTTCAACTACAAATCTATCCAATTTGCTGGCTTTTAATGATCGCGTTTTACTTCAGCAGTCTTCTATCAAAAAGCAAAAAGATTTGAAGTTTCAAGAGGTTTGACATCCAGTATACTTTAACAAGAAATACAGCGTGTCTGAGTAAGATCTTTATATTCTAAATATTAATAACAAAAATGCGAACAGATCAAATGAAATGCAGTTTGTGGCAAAAGAATGAAGAAATCTAACATTTTTTTTTCTAGTATCAATACTTGATAGAATGTTTCTCGAACGATGGATTGGTTATGGAGGACCAATACCTTGGCCTTCGCGATTGCCCGACATAACTCCGCTGGGTTTCTTTTTGTGGGGTTACGTTAAGACAATGTTTATCAAACACTTGTTTCCGATATTTTCGTGTTAAATGAAAGGATACAATTCGCAATCTCCACTGTTACACAGCGAATGTTAAAAGACACTTGGCGAGAAATCGACTACAGACTCAACATTCTTCGTGCTACTAAAAGAGCTCAAGTAGAGCTTCATTGAATGTACTGTACACACACACACACAGCAAAAAAATGTTAGATTTCTTCGTTCTTTTGCTGAAAACTGCATTTCATTTGACATGCTCGTATTTTTGTTATTAATCTTTATAATAATAAAGATCTTTCTCGAACATGCTGTATTATAAATCAACAGCATTTTCGCCCCCCCCCAAAAAAAAAAAAAATGACTCTCTCTATCAAATCATAATCGGGTATTTTTCTACTCAAGGGGAGTATTTTTAAAGCTTCCTTTTTTTATATAATCGCTTTATCTATGTCTCTAGCTGAAATTGTGTACCCCTTCATTTGAAACAGTGATTTTCAAAAAGCGGACTTCTCCATTTTTTTAAAATTTTTCATGAGAAGCAAAAAACTATAAATCGTGTTAATGCATTATTAGTTAGACTAAATTTAGTATTTATTACGTTTATAAGGCATCAATACAGATGCAAAAATATAATTTGTTAATATTTTTTGAACTTGGGGGGGGGGGGGGGGTAGAAAATTTGGAGAAAAGTGGAGATGAGCTTTTGAAAAGTGGAGATGACCCCTTTTCAAAATGACCGATTCATTTATAAACGAAAGGCTGAATGTCAAATGATTAAAACTATTGATTGAACGAAGTACATAATTCGGACTTGTTATAATAAAATAAAAAAATGATGACCTTGGATATCAAGATAAAGGTGAACCAAATTATATCTTACGTATAAGAAAAACATTGCTTGCAGTAATTTATATTATATACGAAAATATTCATTCATTTCGGCTTTGTGATCTTTTAAAAGAATGCGTATGATTCATGGAATTATCAACAGTTCGTGACATTAAAAACTAGATAAAGGAAATGAATTCGAAAAAAATTGAGTGTTCCCTACATCGCAAAGTCGTTCAGTTAGTAGAATACTGGAAGCGAGGTTAGACGTCCCAGGTTCATATCCCAGTCTCGAGAGAAAGTCGTTACAATTGGCCTCAGGGCCAGTCCCATAGGTTAGGAGGCGAGGCGATCGACCCAGGCGCCGAATTGAATTAAGCGCCAAAATCAGACATAGTAAAAATACGAGATTTTTAACGAATAGCGAAAAAATATTAATAGTTTAAACTAATATATAAAGAAATTCAGAAAAATATACAAATATGAGCGAATATTTAGACTACTTTTTTTTTATATAAACTCCTTAATATGTGATTATGATAGTTAAATTTTGAATGCATATTTCCAAACGTTGTTGTAGCTCTAAGAATTTTATTAACTCTAACCGTAGCAGCATCTGAGCGCATTTTTTCTAAGCTGAAAAAATTTTAAGAATTATCCATAAACAACAGCAGCTCTAGAGTAATTGAATGATCAAGCTATATTTTCTACAGAAAAGACGGTAGGAAAAACAATAAATTATGGAGATGCAATCAAACAATTTTCTGCAATGAAGAATGATTTATAAATTATTTTTAATGCATAATAAATTATATTCAAATTTATTTACTTTTTCTACCCTTTTAAAGCTCTGTAATTAAATAAAGAAATAAATGCGTATTTCTCACAAAATATCCATTATTCTATTAAGTAGACTGTTTTTAATAGAGATACATTCATTACTTAAGAGTATCTCTAAAAATTTGAAAATGGGCCGTTTTTTAAACTTGCCTCGGGTGCCGCAGTTGATTGGCCTGGCTCTGTTTGGTCTTGACCACTAGGAAAAAATAAGTAATGCACAAACACTCCAATTGGAAAAATTTAGTTTCTACATCAGAAATAAATAATTAAAGGAAAAAGCATGTGCAACCAACATGTGTCGTTGGCCTAAATCAGACCTTGTGAGAAATGGGAGCGTCGAGTCGAATTGCGGGGGGGGGGGGGGGGGGGGGCAAATGTGTAAACGGTGTGCTCGCCGTTTCTCCTCGCCAATCGTGGCGCTCGCTTCGGGAGCGGTTTTCTGGCACGAGTCAAAGGGACGAATGGTGCCAGATGTCAGACGACTGGCTAACGCAAGCACAAATGACAACAAGAGGCGCGAATGTGAGAACGGTCATTCGCGTCGATGCAGGAGCGTGACTAATGTCTCGCGAATGTCTTACAGGTGGCGCGATCGTGAATGTGTAAATGCGGCATAGAGAGAGATCCGCGTGGCAGAAGTAGTTCGGTTAAGGCTGCTGTTTAGTAACCCTATTGGATTCGCTCACCTTAATGTTAACCTATGGGGAAAAATTGTCTTCTATTTACAGCTACATAAAGCCTGATAATCCAATAAAAAGGGTATTTTCAGATAGCCTGAACATTTCTGCACCTTGCAACGGGATTCATTTTATAAATTGCGTCCACCAAAAGAATTGATGAGAGTTTAAAACACACTATGCCAGATCCCCCCCCCGAATAACTTAAATTTAAAAATATTATTTGCATTTTTTCAAAAACGAAAACTGTCCCAAGGTATAGAATTTCTTTCTCTATTACGAAGTACAATTTTTAAAAAAATCCTTAAATCCAAGTCGGCAATTCTTGGACACATTTTTCCATTGTTTGACATTGAGGTGGGCGAATCCAAAAGTTCTAATACACAGCAGCCTCAATGGAAACTAGCTCGAGTACTCGAATCCCGTCAGTGGGGGATGGCCTTGCATATGTTTATTTGCTAATTTGTAAAATTTTCTATGTCAGGAACCAAAGTGAGTATTCACGGGATATGATTTTAAACGTTTTCGTATTTGAGAAACTATTTTCTTCTGATTTTTCGATAACGAGCTTGCTTCTGGCGCCGCGTTTTAAGAAATCAGATTTGACACCCTCTTTTCTGGCTTGGTACGAATCAGTTGAAAGAAATTGTAGAAAAGTATAAACAGGTACAAACTATTGCTCCAACGAGCAACATTCTACGCACCGAAACTCGGTTTCGTGAAATTTGGGGACAAGTACATTTTCGAGAGGAAAAAAAACACCGTTCTATTCCAAAATTACAAACTTCGATCATTGAAACCTCTCTTGATGTTGTTCTGGAATGTATGACCGATCCCTGCTGTTCAGCCCATTTCGCCCTTAAGGCGCCGTTATCATCTCGAGTCGTTCGTTTTCTCTGGGCACCCTTTTAAGTACCCCACAACTAGGTCGAGATGCATTTGACCCCACGCCTCATAATGTTCCGACCGAGTTGTGAACCCCGTTTTCTTTTCGTCTTTTTTTTTTTTTATCTTTTGCATTGTTTTTTTTCTTTTACGTGCTTCAAGCACTTGAAGAGGCGAAAAGAGAGAAGAGCTATCATGTAATTTTTCTGTTAATCTGCTCAACAGAAGCCCAGCCAGTTCAAAATTGGTTTGCGTTTCTGCGACTCTAATCGCTGGCAGCAAAATATATTGTATTAGTAAGAGAACATACTCTTCAGTTGCTTTCACACTGTATCCGTGGCACTGGTTATGGGAATTTAACCGCTCGCGTTTGAGCGGTTGAGCATCGTATTTTTTTTACACCCTCTGTATATTTGTTTTATTTTTCCACGACTTCGATACAATTTTAACACCTTGATATGCGTAAAAAATTTTATTAAAGTTTTTGTCAATTAGTGTTTAGTATTTTATTTAAAAGAAAATTAACTAGTTACTTATTGTCCGCGGCAAAAATTTTCCATATCAATTATGTACCAAAATTATTTTTTTAGGGTGGACTATTATTATGTTTCTTTCATGAAAAATATCACAATAAACATTTTATCATTTACACAGATTCTTTAAGCGTATTGGAGAACTTTCAGTCTGGTAACATTAGTCACAACCTGGTTTCCACTGTTTTAATCCTTCGCGATAGATTAAACTGTCGTGATTACCATGTTCCATTACCCCGGATCCCTACGAATGTGGAGATCCCCGGAAATGAGCTTGCTGACACATCAGCAAAAAAAAATTCGAATACTGTTTTGAACCATCCTGCCCCTTTCTCTGACATCAAACATACCACCAAGACTTCCATTTTGGATAAGTGGCAATCAGCGTGGGATCTAGAAACCGACAACAAACTTTCCTACGTAAAACTCGCCTTCCCTGTTTGGACTCCATTATATCCTTAGAAAGAAATGTCATCATCACGCATCTGAGAATTGGGCATACAAGGGTTACCCACAGACATTTGCTGAAAGGTGAAAGTGCCCCTATATGTTACCATTGTAATTGTACTTTCATCATTCGGCACATTTTAACTGAATGCACGGGTTTCACTAGATATTATCAAAGACATTTTGGCTCGAACTCGCCTTCTCTTAACGACCTCGTAGGAGAAACGACACGTCTGGCTATTTTCCGTTTCTTGAGATGCAGCGGGTTATATCCTTCGAATTAGCTGGGTCTGGATGGAGTTTCCCTGTCCAGAAGCTGTTTTCAAGTCATTTTTTTTCTAGTTTATCTTCACTGCTTTTATCATTTTTATTAGTCACTATGCCACTATTTTTAGCACCTTTATACAACACTATTTTTAGCACTTTTATGCATGACTGTTTTTTAATCATCTTTGTCAAAAATTGCACTGTTTTTAATGGCATTTGTACATCACTGATGATTCAAGACTTATGATTCAAGATCCCGGTGATATGCCATGCATTTCGTTTAATAATTTGATATATAAGTTCAAATTTTGCAGAATTTTTCTATTTATGTTGCTTCCTTAACTTTTATCCAAGGTTTTCCTTCAGCTGTCATTAATCAAAAATTGAAAAAAATTGAAGGTTTAAGAGATTTGACATCCAGTACACTTTAAGAAGAAATATTATTAATCAACCGCAACGACAATTTTTTTATATCTCACTCTATCAAGTCGTAATCGCAAATTTTTTAAGCAAGGAAAGGAATCCTTTAAATCTTCATTTTTTAGCATCGCTTTATCTAGATTTCTAGCTGAAATTTTGTAACCCTTCTTTTATAAACGAGAGGCTGAATTCCAGATGAAAAAAAACTGTTAATTCTATGAAGTACATAATTCGGACTTGTGACAATAAAGTTAAAAAATGATGACCTTTGATATCAAGATAAAGACGAACCAAATTATGTCTTATGTACAGTGATTTCCGCTTATAAGAATCACGTTTGTTATTACTGTTTTTGATTCTTATAAGCGGTTGATTCTTATAACCGAAATTTAGGTGTTTGGACAGGAACACACACACTTATATATACATATATTAGATAATTTACCATAAAATACTCTTTAATTTACATTAGCTATCTTTTATTAAAATTATTTTTTATAGTTTTAAAAATAAAACTTAATTTTTAGACCTATAAGTAGATACACATGATTATAGTAAGAGAAGAAAAAAATACAATATTTGTTACACGTTACAACATACCTGCTTAACAGTTTTAACATTTCAACTACAGGAAGGGAGCAAGAAAAAGTTTTCTACGGTATTTTGTCGTAACGAAGTTTTCAGAAGGCTGTTTATACCTCTTTCAATACTTATAGTCTCAGACGAAGATTTAATCGGACGGGTAAAGTTGCCCCCGGGTCAAGCTAATAGGACTGTGTTGTGGTAAAGCGTTTAAGGGGAAACTATTATGTTATGTCTAATAAAGAAAGGGGTGAATTTTACGACTATATTCCATCCCATCTTATCAATCTTTCTTAAAAAAAAAAAGAAAGAACTTCGTTCCTTTTGAGGGTTTTAAGTAGGTTTTTTGGAAAAATGAAAGGAAAGCGAAGAGTGTAAACTGATTCTTAAAACCGGTGGATTGATTCTTTAAAGCGAAAATTTTAACATGGAAATAATTCATTTGTGTTTGTTTTCGCGATATTGATTCTTATAACCAGTGATCACTATAAGCGGTGGTTACTGTATATGGAAAACATTGCTGGTAGTAATTTATGGTGCATACAAGTAAAACATATAATTTCCATTCTGAAAAAAATATATAGAAATTTAACTGTATTGGTTGCAAATGACATTTTGGTTGAAACAAAATTTCAAATTGGTATTTGTTTTCCCTAGAACACAGGATTGCGGACAAATCCTTTTTTTAAAAACATATATATTCAAAAACTGTAATACCCGAAGAAGTTTTTAGGGCGCTTTTTTTAATCAAGATTACTATTTCACTAAATTATATTATACTGCGAAAAATTATGATCAGTCCTGAACAAAAACATTTCGTACGTTGTGAACTAATCGGTCGACCTTTTTATACGTTGTTCGTAATAAGTTAAGAGCTGTAGTATAATTCTGTTTATAATTACATTAGATGGCTAAACTGATGAATTTTGGCTTAATCTGCACTCTAATCAGCACACTAGCTAAACGAATTAATGGCTGATTTAGCAGGAGTGTGGCCCAAATAGAAAATAATCGTTCGATCTTAACAGCGTGTAAAGAAGCAAGAAGTGTCGAAGGGAGGGTCAGTACGATAGATTGATCGATGGATTTAATTACGACGTACCGAGTTCCTGCGATTATGACGAGTCAAACACCTATCTATAATTAATCACCCTGATTTAATTGACCTGTGTGCTTGTCTACGGCCAACAAAAGAAAATAAAAATAGCATCGTGTTGCGTTAATAAAAGCTGAATTCTCTGTCTTTATGCTGGAATAAATAAATAAGCTTGTTTTTCTGACCTCTTTTTAACCATATAATGACCCTTTTTTACACAAAAACCAAATAAAGTGGATATCATGCATTTTCGTCTTTTTCTTCATATCAACAGTTGTTAAAACTGGGAGGGTACGCGTTGAGAGACTGAAATGCAATTAGGTTCTTTGCATTTAGTTTTATTAGCGATTTTCTGCTCTGATTTTATGTGATGTAGTTTGTATATCATTTCAGATACAGTTATGAATCGACTAGTAAGTAAATGCTTTGTACTTTTCGAAGCTTAATGGTGATATGTTGTAAAGTGTAAGGTACCATTATTAAAAGTATTATCATATGAAGAAAATTACATTGAGATGAAAGCTTTGATAAAATAAAATTTTAAAATAATTTTTTTTCTCGATTTAGTTTAAGCCTTTTTGTAGGTTTACCTGTTTAAATATGTAAGTAGATGCTTAGTGCTCGCCAATAAATTAATAAAAAACATAACGTAACCCGGTTCCAATCTTATTTTTTGCTAAACAAACTCTTTTTCTGGGGAGTTGATTAAATTGTCTCATTTTATAGTATGATAAGTATATCATCCAGTACGATACCAATATGCATAATATCCTTATTCATCCTTTATTCACCATGCTATCTATATATTTAAGTTCCTAAGCCGACTTTTTGCGCAGTCCGTGAGAGAAAACTACTGCACCCATTGACTTCATTTTGGTCTTAAACGAAAGATTGTAATCTGTAGATTTGTCAAATTTGGTTTTTGTAACCCGCAATTTCTATTCATTAGCGATAATTTAGAATTAAAAATTGATTTCTGCGCATGCTCAGTGGCATGTATAAATCTGTCTTTAGGAACTCAGTGTTTCTGCACATGCTCAGTGACATGTTTTAATGATAAACACGTTTATTCCGAGAAGTCGTTCTAGATTTCTCTCTATCATTTTTTATGATAATTATGTTTCTGAAATATAAGATTAAACCTCATGGAAATTGTTTATTTCGCGCTGTTTAATTAGCGATAATTTACAATTTAAAAAAATTGCTTTCTGCGCATGCTCTGGCTTTAGATACTCTCTAAGCACGAGGCCGCTTAAACACATTAATTTTTTTCTGCGCATTATTATGATTTTCAACATTTGGCGATGAATTGAGTATAATTTGTGTATTAGTACATTTATTTACTATCTAGCCATCATGTTTTGACGGGTACCAACTAGTAAATGTTTAAATAAATAGCTTCAAAAGATAATGGTCTCATTTTATGGGAAAATTTATTTTTAAATTTATTGGAGGTGTAATGTATTAAAAGCTGAGCAATATTAACAATAATAAAAAGTTTATTTTTTGAAGATCTACGCAATCATTTCTTCTTGATTTAGTTTTGAGTAGCTTATTTCTCGGGCTAACTTTAGATTTTGAAAAAATTAAAAGAAATATTCAGTAGAAATATAACATATTGCTATAGAATTTCGAGATGATTCTGCCCCGAAATTTAATAAGGGAAAGCGTAGATACTTAGGAATTCTAAATAACTTTGGGATAAGAGACGGGTCTCATATATTATTTGTTCCTTTATGATAGTAGCTAAAGAACGATTAAATGAAGCTGGCGTGTGGATTCTCATATTGTCCGATGAAAATAAAACAGAAAAAATTCAGCTAGTCTCTTCTAACGAAACTTCCGTGGGTTATTAACGTAGGATTACTTTTCGTTGCATACCTCTTTTGTATGTATATGTTTGTATGTGTTGTGTATATATGTATCTATATATTTGTACGTATGTATATATATCATATATGTATGTCAAAATTTTGACGCATATTGGTGCTTTTTTGTTGAGCAATCGATACAACCTGCGTTTGACGCGCTGCTAAAATTATAACTCGCGAGGATGGACCTGGGTAATCAGTAATTAGTAATTAGTAAACGAACCCTGTTAATATTTTAACTTTAATATTTTAAAACCTTTAATCGGCAAACATTTCCACCCAGCATAAGAACATAATTTTTTTCGGCGTCAGTCACTCAAAATAACACGTGAAAAAGAGAAATTTAATAAAATTAGGATCAATTACATAAAAATACGTCATATCAAATGCAACGTTTCCTAATCCCCTTACGCAACTGAGGATAGAAAATGAAATGCATAATTTTGTTTTGTCTTCCTTATCCAGTTACAGAGCAGATTAGAGCGTTTATCAAGAGTGATTCTCTCAGATTCGAGAGTAGCTCTTCGGGCTATTGACTGCTCATGTTTCTCTCGATCCAAAGATAGTGAGGACTGTGTTAACCTTCTGGAATGGTTGTCGGATCATAATAAAGCAGTTGTCTTGCAGTGGATCCCGGCCCACTGCGGAATCGAGTGGATCGAGGCTACTGACTTCCTGGCGAAATATTGGGCTTCTATTTTACAGCTAAACAGCCAGGATTTGACCTACCATTCCATCAAGACGATAGTCAAAAGGATCCTCAGGTGTTCCTTCTTACATGCTGTTGCCGCTTGGAGCGGTCACAAGCCCTAGTATATCCCTGTCCATAATATTCCTGAGTGGCCTAGAGGTAAATCTGGGGCAATGCTACTTCTTTTTTCTGGCCATGATTTCCTCCGCAAGCACCTACACAGAATTGGCTCTCGACCCTCTTTGCCTCCTGTGTGATAACCAGGAAGAAATGGACATGCCTCATCTTGCTTCTTGTCCTTCTCTACCTCCCGTGTCTTTATGGGAGTGCTATTGGATTGTCAAACATAAGTTGATGGATTAACTGGTGTCATTTTTCTATCTTGTATTTTTGTCTTTTTGATATCTGTTGTCCTGTAATTCTTGCCATTGGAAATTAAAAAAAATTGCCTTCCTTTTTCTTCTTATTCAGAACAATTACCAATCAGGATAAGGCACGATGGTCAAACGCCCAGAACATTGGCCTTCAGAACTAGAGTTTGGGGGTTGTAGTTTTGCGATAGACATGGGAGGTAGCACCCGTTCGGAATCGACTTTTAACTGTTGGACCCGGTATATTTAGGCTTTTTGGGGAAACAGATGACCATGACTCATCTAAATATAATGAATCAACTAACCCAATAGAGAATGGCGATTCACTTAGGTATATTTATCTTTCCTGTAGTAATTGACGGGCGATTAGTGAAAACGTTTGATTTCACTGATTAAGGTCTTGTTTTTCCGACAGTGCGTTTAAATTGTCTCCTTGCTTGCATGGTATACAGACACATTAATCTGTGGGATAAAAGTTCTCCACAGAGGTAATTAGGATTAGAGGTAAGGTTGGTTAGACCTAGAAACATCTATAAAATAAATAAAACAAAGCAATATTTCCCTTTGCTCGAAAGTTAAAAGTTACTGCACGATTTGTCTGTACGATAACGGCTCATTCCACGCGTCGCTTGTTAAATTCTCCCTTCCACATCGGGCTAAACAAAAGCTCGCGCCAGTACCAAACAATCGAAAGGAGCCGCTGAAAAAAAAGTTAAATGCGGCTCTGAATCATCAATGAATATTATTGCAAGCACGTGGGTATCCACATATCTAATGATAAAACAAAAGTCAATCCTCCTCCATGCTCCACTGCGTTTAGAGGCCTCAAAATTCTGCCCCTCCGCACCCTCCAGAGTCAAATATTTTAATATATAACTCCAATAATTGGGGCTAATTTAGGCCTAGACAAAGATGATTTGTAGACTTCTCTTACCACACACATCAGAAAAATAAACCCAAGTTTAACTTATAAACAAAACAAATTACCTGCCACAGAACTAGATCTGCTGCTCTGCGAACCAACTCTACAAATTATTTATCTATTCCTATCGACCTTCACTCCTTCGAAACCAATCCTGTTTCTGAAGTATTATCCATGCAAAAGCGCTCGTTAAATTTTTGTTGCTGTTGGTGCAATACTCGGCGGAGGAAATTTCTAGTGTTAGAGAATGATATCTGTTGATTAGTGCTTTATATTCTTTTCATTTGTTAACTAAAACAACGTGATATTAGAGACCAGAAAAAAGGCTCGTCTTTTTAAGTAGTCCAAGGTAAAAAAAAGCTAGTTTCAGTAGAGAATTCGAACGAAACAGGCATACATTCCAAAGTATTCCATTCTTGATAATGAAAATGAGAGAGTAATAATAATGCTGATGTAAGATCGGTTGATTTGCGACTTTTCACTTTCATTGATCAAAATACACATTTTAGAGTTGCGTGATATTCCCTTTATATTTTTGGAATTAGAGTAAAAAACGATTTACGTATTTATTGCTATTTAAACTGAGTGTAATGAAGTTTTTAAAAGCTAACTTTTATTTTTCAAGACATGCATGTCAAAATGCGTAATTTTGTCTATTTGAAGCCTCATTAAATTCTCAAGCCGTATCACCATGTTAAACAATAACTCTTGATTTTTAGAATTATCTTGAATAAAAAGATAAAAATTTGTGTTCAGTTGTGAAGCATGTTACGCCGTCAGTGTTCACAAAATATTTCCGATCGATGATTTCAGACCAATTGTATATCTTAAAAACCCAATAAATTTTTTTCAAAAAAAATTGAGTTTGGGATTAAACCACACTGAATTTAACTGGACATGTTGTCCTCATTATCCATAAATCACAAAAAAAGTTTAACGATAAAAATCAAATTGTCTGAAAGACTGTCCTTATGACTCATAAATTAATAAATATAACAGACTTGTTCCTGAAATAAAATTGAAAATTTATGTAAATTTTACTGTTTCCGAACATTACATTTAAAGAAATGTAGGTCATTTATCTAAAACCCCTGAAAAGATGAACAAAAAAATATAGTATGGTCCTCTTAAAGTAAACATTAAGTTGATATCAAACATTTGTTCTCTAGGCACAAAATCGCAAGCCTCACATTGATAAAACAAAACTATTTAACAAAACTTAGTGATTTCTACTGTAGTCCTCTAGGGCAGTGCTCCGCAACCGTTGTGCCGTGGCACACTAGTGTGCCGCGAGGTGATCTTGACTGTGCCTTGGTGATTTTATCGATTATGATACTAAAAAAATTAACCACCGCATTAAATAGAAATTTTTCTAAGTAAAATATTCCTCTAACTTTTTGTTAATGCGTAATTTTTTTGGGTCGAAATTATACACAAAACAAAAACATGTTGTTAGCCATACATTGCATGTATGCTCGAGCGTCATATTTCTGGATTTCAGTTAAGAAAGAATATCCACAAATTTCTGACCAGGCCATTGTAATTTTGCTCCCATTTTCTACGACATACTTATGCGAACAAAGTTTTTCGACACTGGTTCTAATTGAAAATGACAAATGATCATATTTAAAAGGCCTTGACCATGAACTGTACCTCTTTCTATTATAGAGCCAAATATGAAACGTGCAAATATAAAACGCACATTTATCTAAACAATCTCAAATATCTCATTAATAAATTAGTTATATTTAAATTAACTTTGATTTATTAGGCTTAAGTAAAGACCAAAAAACAAATTTCAATGTAAAAATTTAAAGAGAAAATATTTTTACTTGTAAACTATAATTTTATATTTTTGTTCTTGTGTTGTTGTACAGTTCAAAATGATTTATATAAAACTTAAATGATTATAATTACCTTGATACATAGAGCTATTTTGTTGTGTTTCTTTATAAAATAAAAACATATACGTATTTATTGTAATTTATATATTTGCAAGCTTTTTCTTGTGGTGTGCCGCGGAATTATCGAAAAAAACGTTGTTGTGCCGTGGAAGATAAAAGGTTGCGGAGCTCTGCTCTAGGGTAATACTACGCTGAATCCCATGGCTATTTTCGAAACTGTATTAATATATTCTATTCTGGTGTTTGTTACTTATACCTTTCAATAAATAAATAAAATCAGCATTGGAGTAAGTATTTATTTGGACTTAAATTTGACATAATACTGATACAAATTCCTCTTTGATTTAATATTGAAAAAATTTGAAATAACTAAAACTCTAAGAACGGTGCTCGGAGTTTCTAATCTCATACCCAAGGGTGCCGCAAATGTAAAAAGGTAGGGAATCCCTGTTTAAAAGTTTACAGACTTTTTTTTTAAACAAACCATGTTTTCACGTCCTCCGAGCACACCCTCATGCTAATAATTAGCACGGAAATATTAGGACTTCGGCGAATACAGCTTTGCTTTATTAACTATCCCCACTTATTCTTGATAATATTTTGCTTTGAACCTAATCACATTCATAAATAATGCACATCTTTAATGAGCAGATACTTTTTCGAGGGAAAAAAAAGTATCAGTACCTTATACATATATAAACCCTTATCAAGGGGCTGCTCCCGGAACGTTCAGTAGTTTAATTACAAAGATAAGTATGTACATTGCAGCCTCCTCCTCATAACCTAACAAGTCGCGACTGATATCTGTGATGATGTTTCTTGCTCTCACTCTGACCCCCATCATTGCATCACGCCAAGTTTTAATCGCAAGATGATACGGACGTCGCAGTGACTCACCTCTCAAACATCGACTGCTTCCTGCGTATCATTATTTAAGCAATTCGTTTGTCGGCTTCTTTCTTCATGTGTTCATTTTCTTTGACAACGAAAAAAAAAATGTGAACTTTTTGGTCAGCAAGTTCGGAATAACTCGGTAGTGATAGTAAGTTATGATAGTCAGTAGTGATGATTTTTTTTTTTAAATTTTTTTTTATTTTTTTTTATGGAAGTATACCATATGAAGGGTCCATGGATAAAACCATTTTACAGCAGTTTTTAAAGTTTGTATTTTGAATTTTAATTATTATTTTCATTATTAATTTATTATTACTTTTATTAATAAATGACTTTTCACTATATAAATAAAATTTGTCCGAAGTTTTTTATGACCCTTTCATACACTTACATGTTGGAAAACTTATAATTGCAATTCAAAATACAAACTTTAAAAACTGCTGCAAATTGGTTTTACCCATGGACCCTTCATATATATTTTCAATCTTATAGATCAGCCGTTCCTATCCTATTGTTGATCAGGTACCACTTGTCCCCCTGCCCCCCCCCCAAAAAAAATATAGGTAGTCTCTTTTTAACGAAATTACCACGGGTTATTAATGTAGGATTACTTGTCGTTGCTTACCTCTTTGCCGCCTCATCATTTTGGTAGTTTTCTGTTTAACTGTTTAATGCTTGCCCAAGCGATACAGACTAGGTTTGGCGCGCTGCCAAAATTATAACTCGCGACGAAGCTAAAATTTTGCTGTCTGGATGACCGTTATTGAGGAACGTAATCCTACGTTAAAAAAAATCGTCGGTGACCATTTCCCAATCAATCCTTTTACAGGCAAAATTGGGTTTTGTTTTCTCATTAAACAAACTATTTGGGATAAACAACTTCGTTAAAAAGTTACAAACACACGTAATATCAGTCACAAATTTAACGTAAGAGAAAACTTAAAAATGAACGAGAACTTTCAGCTTGCATTTCTTTACTAGCTGTAAAATTGCTGTGATGCTGCGAAATGGCTTGCGAGTCCGCGTCACAGAAAACATATTAGAAATTTTTAAGCGGAATAAGGATTTTTTTTCCGTACTTAAAACGTCAGAAAGCGGAA
This sequence comes from Dolomedes plantarius, assembly GCA_907164885.2. Classification (NCBI taxonomy): domain Eukaryota; kingdom Metazoa; phylum Arthropoda; class Arachnida; order Araneae; family Dolomedidae; genus Dolomedes; species Dolomedes plantarius. Next base: position 78,520,575 of record OU015491.1, on the reverse strand, counting down.
GAAATAGAGAAATTTTTAGAATCTGAACAAAAAATTGGGTACTAAAACTTTTTTCCTCCCAGTTTTAATAAAATTTTTAAATTCGCGGTCGTTTTTAAACGACGAAACCAATTTTTTTTCACATTTGACCTCGCGGACCACTTCTTGGGTTTGCTCAGACCACCGGTAAGGAACCTTTATTATAGATGCAACTGCAAGAATATGATTGAACTGCTTCATTATCAATATTTTGAGATCGAGGGTCTACTTTATCCATCCCTCAAACTTTAATGCTTGTGCTGGTTCTTCAAGTCCACAAGGGTTTCTCGGTGATTTTAGCAGCTGCAAGCCATTTTAGGATTGCTTTATACATTGTGAAACATTTTGAAAAGGTTAAGAAATAAGTTAAAGGAGTTTTAGCCATAAAAATTTGACACGGAGAGGTAAGTTAGAGAAATCCGTTTGTAGTGGTCAGCACAAGAAAAGGATATTTTATAACGTGTTCAGGAATAAAAATATTTATGGTGAAGAAGGAAAAACGTTAGAAAATAGCCGCCGCGGTTTCCTTTGAATAGTAACCGATGAGTTAAAAAGGCCCCCATAAACAGTAAGTAGAAAGAGAGTGAAGGATATTTGTAGTAAAGGAGGGGATGTGTTGAATAGCCTCGGTGAAAACAGTTGCGTAGAGACGAGGGTCAGCCGAAAAAGCCCCTTAGAATATGGAATATAAGAATTACTGGAATTTGCGAAACAGGGAGTATTATTGAGTCACAGAAAGGTTAGAGAGGGGAGATTTAAGAAAAATAAAATATAAGAAAAATGAAGGAAAGGAAAAAGGGGAAAACACCTGAGAAAAGTAGAGACCCAATGAGGGTTGTGAATTTAATAAAGAAAAATGTTATGGCCACTAGGAAACTTCTTAAAAAATTTAAGACGTAGTTGGAGTTTAGAGGGAGAAGAAAATATTATGATTGGAAGGTAGAGAGGAATATGGAAAATTGAGATTGGTATTAAGAGGGGGACTTGGATTTTCAGATAATATAGAGGAGATAAGATTAGACGAGATTTAGAATATTTTTGCAGAGGGCGGTTAGGGCCTGCGGGCCCGATTAACTCGCTCTAGGGTGTGTTGCTTTCGAGCCACCCTGCAACAATGTTGAAGTACGCGATGTCAGCTCTATAGCAAGGCCGACTTTGGGTAAGTCAGTCTTTACTTTTCTGTTGAAGGACAGTACTTGAATTTTAAGATTAAATTTAAAGATAATACCACATAAATGATACCTACTAAGGTGAGGACCTACATTAGTACTTAAAGAATATTAATCATAAATGTGTTACTTAAAGAATATTAATCATTTTTAATACTGTATAACTTAATTTTTTATTTGTTGTAATAAAGGTTTTTTGTTAATTTGTAAATATTGGTCCTCATCCTTTAAACATTTAGTTGTGTCTCTTTTCCTACAGAGTTTACATGCTGGGTAAAGCGAACCTAGGTAATTAGTAAACAAACCTATTAAATTTTAATCATAAATATCTTAAAAATCTTTTAAAAGTAAATTAACCCCATAACCACCCAGCACTTGCACGTAAAAATGACGATGATAATGATTTTCTTAATTACAGATACAAACAAGTGGAATCTGGCGAAGTTTTATCTCGCAGCTTTTCATACTCTAAAAAAATTTTTTATCGAATTTTTTTCTATCACGTTAAAATTCTACTGTATCTAAATTGCCTTTCAAGGTATGTCTATAAAATTTCATGTATCGGTCTTTTGTTCAATTTTCATTAAACAAATGTTTTGATAAAAGATGTACAACAGTAAAAAAAAATTATCCACTTGGAGTCAGCCATTAGTTCCGCAGGTATCAAAAGCTATAAACATTCTTAAAATTTTTGAATTTTTGAGTTTTAATATAAAATTTCAAATTGTTTGAGATTTTTAAATGTGTAATAATGTATATGAAAAAAGTGAAAAAAAGAATTATTTAGAAATAAGTCTAAATTAGATTTTAAAAAAATGAAATTTCATACACTGGGGCTTAAAAAAACTGTTATATACAGAGAATTTTTTCGTGTAAAACAGGACATTACAAATGAAACATTAAAATAGAAATGTCCCTTTTTTAAAAAGCAATACATTTACTATTGTCGTGAGAAAATTAATTTTAAGAGAAAGAGAATGATGGTGTCCCTTCGTGGACTCTTAGTATCCTCTAATTTTTTTTTCTGGTTTAAGCAGATGAATTTGCATACTTGGTGTAGCGTTTAGTAAGTTACGTTCTTGTTTTTGCCAACATATTTAGAAAAACCATATTCACTTAACTATTTTGAAGCAAACAGTACTAAAATACAACATTTTGACACATTCAGATATTCGTCAAATCAGACCAGAAATTTAGTTCCGAAAAAATATCTAAAACTTAGCCTTCTTAGTATCTGACCTACTTTGAATCGAATTTTCATAATACCCAGACAGAAATCCTCTCACCAAAATCAGAGCAAAAGTATAAATTATTTTAATCCGCATCTGTTTATTGTCGTGATGACAACCAAGGCTAAAGTATTTGTTTCCTTTGAACCTGGGTTAGAGAAAAAGTGCTAGTGGTGTAAGCACTAACTTACTTAAATCTCTTCGTATTCTTCACCACATTATTCAATTTTACTAAAAGACGACCTATAGTACAGAACTTCAGATATTATACAATTCGGCTGAACATTCTTTGTGAAACTGTGTAGTAGAGATATGTTACACTCGTGGTTGTGATCAATCAAACATCAAGTTAAAATCTGAGCATGCTTTTAAACCTTATGTCAATGCTTTCATGTTGTTTAAATCTTATGTCAGTATGTTCATGCTGTTTAAATCTTATGTCAACATGTTCATGCCGATTAAATCTGTACATGCTGTTTAAATCTAAGGTCAATATGTTCTATTTAGATCGGACTAACATTAACCCCGTCGTCACTTATTACGCATTTAAATCTTATATTAATACTTTCATGCTGTTTAAATCATAAGTCAATATGTTCATGCTATTTAAATTTTATGTCAACATGTTCATGCCCTTTAAATCTGTACATGCTGTTTAATCTTATCTCAATATGGTCATGCTGCTTAAATCTGTACATGCTGTTTAAAAATTTCAATAAGATCGTACTGTTTGAACATGCTGTTTAAATCTAATGTCATTATGATCTATTTAAATCGTACTAACATTAACCTCATCGTCACTATTACGGCATTTAAATCTTATGTCGATACGTTAATGCTGTTTAAATCATACGTCAATATGTTCATGCTGTTTAAATTTTATGTCACCATGCTCATGCCCTTTAAATCTGTACATGCTGTTTGATGTTATCTCAATATGGCCATGCTGCTTAAATCTGTGCATGCTGTTTAAACCTTTCAATATGATCGTACTGTTTAAATCTGTTCATGCTGTTAAAATCTTACGTCAATGTGTTCTATTTAGATCGGGATAACATTAACCCCGTCGTCACTATTACGGCATTTTTCCGTCGCGCGGCGTCCATCTAATCGAAGGTTTTGTTGTTGTCTCATCTGCTCTCCTGACTCATTTCTCAGGAGTTAAACGGGGTTAAAGAGTCCGCTCCGTGTGAAGGCATCTCTTGTCAGATTCCGACTCATTAAGCTGCAGTAATTTTCACACTTTTCTAATGAAACGGAGCCGAAAGGGAAGGAAAGAAAAAATAATAAAAAAAGCTGATAATCTAGAAGTAATGTGTAGTAATAAAGGGGAAGAGGCGGCTTGGAAGGCTCGTAGACATTCTGAAAGGTTAATCACAAACGAATGGTAAGGAGATGCCTTTTTCAGAGAACTGGTGCACGATGTAAATGGGTTACAAGAAAAGTGTCTTGACAAACTTCGCAAATGATTCATGGAATTGGATTAGTGATTAGGTTAATCTAAACTTCCGTTCTTTTATAAACAGTTTGTTGGGCCCAGCTGTACATTAGAAAATATATCGAGGGGAGATGCTTTCCACGCACAGTTTCGAAGAAAGGTGTCCAGGCTACTTTACATGGTATGGAAACCTAAAAAAAGCCCCATACATAACCGTGGGTGTTGAACTCGACCCCTTGGTAATCTGTTACACGGTTGTTACACCGGTAAAAATGGGTTGTCATCAGCTGTACAGATTGACAACTGTAAAGAACGTTATGTGCTTCAGTAGAAAACTCTACATTACTTGAAAACATACTTTTAGAAATTGTGATTGTATGTTTTAAATAAATTTTGAAATATTTCGTGCAGCCTGACTCAAAATTTGGATTTTTTATGTTACTTAAAAGAACGGATAAATACATCTGTCACAAGTATGAAATAATATCAAGACACCGAAGGTTTATTATGATGGAGCTAAATTTTTCCTTCTTCTTAAATAAACTAAAGGAATCACGCAAAACTTTTTTTTTTTTGGGGGGGGGGGAGTTACAGTGATATGTATTTATAATCGATTCACTCCAATGAGATAATAGACCAAAAAGAAAAGGGAAACTTTCTTCGATCAGTTTCCAGCAAGAAGGGAAAAAAAGGTATAGAGAGTTTAATGAGTAATACTATCAACTTTTATATAGGTTTTTAATTATTTAAATTATGATAAAGTATGTCAAAAATATAGAAATTTGATTTCAAAACTGTAAAGTAAACTTTTAAATTTCCCTCAGGAGTAAAAGAATTTTCTCTCTGGAGTAAGAGGTTGTAAGGGAATTGATCAGAATGTGTCTTTCCTCTATGGGTTACGAGACCTCATTGTTGCTGTTGAAATTATATATTTTTAAATTTCGACAGCAACAGAAAGACTGCATTACGAGAAAATACAGTAATATTAATTATAATTGATGTACTATTTTGAATTTTGAAAGCTTTAAAATTCTATGACAATTAGTTATTTTTCAGTTCTTAAGAGCAAATAACTAGTAATAACGTTCTAGGTCGAGACATATCTCATAAACTGTCATAATTTTTTTGGAAAAAGAAAGAAATCACGAGAGAGAGTTTTGTTCGCTTTCCTTAAAAATAGCTGTTAGGAGAAAACAAAATTTTTTTTCTTTTAAATTGGTTTCAGTGCAACACTTGAAAAAAATTTTGAAAAAAAAATTGAGGACAGTTATATATATATATATATATATATATATATATATATATATATATATATATATATATATATATATATATATATATATATATATATATATATATATATATATATATATATATATATATATATATATATATATATATATATATATTTATATATTTATATATATATATTTATATATATTTATATATATATATATATATATATATATATATATATATATATATATATATATATATATATATATATATATATATATATATATATGTCAGTTTTAAAATCTTTTTCTGTAATTTATTTAAAGAAATATTTAAAATTATGTTACTTTTTAAAGAAGTTGTATACCTTGAAAACTTGTATGGATATAATTATTGAGTAGTTTGCATCACTTGAAAGTTGGTGATTTTATGGGCAATATTTGAACGTTGCGGTCAACCAACTTGTGGGGAATTCCAATCCTTCCGGCTGTCTTCAAATCAATTAATGGAAGATGAATTTTTAAAGGAAATAGCTGTGTGTGTTAATAGGAATCATATAATGACTATAATAATTGAACAATGATCATTCTCAACGAAGATAAAGCAGGATGTTCTAAATACACTGAAAACAAATAATATCACTTAAACTTGGGATATCTATCTTACTTACACACACACAAATTTCTATAAATGTAACGTTTTAATACCTGCAACCGCATAAATAAAAGCCTCATACTTATTAAAAAAATAATTGCAGTTGACTCTTCCATGCTCTAAATGCTACGCTTCATTCGACATCACAGATTTTCTATCCCCATGTTCAACTCAGGGGAGTTTTCAACTTGGTATTTTTCTAACCACAGATCAGTAAATGCAATTTTTTTTAAAATCTCTATTTTTCTTATGAAGGTGCAAAAGTTTTAATAAAGAGAGAGTAGTTCTTAAAATTTAATATTTTTAGTAGTTATTTTTTTACAGTGTATGATATTGACGTTTTACGCGACAAAAATAGATAAATAAATAAATAAATAAATAAATAAATAAAAATAAAAAAAGTTTCCAAAACGCTAAATTAAATCAAAAAAGATGATAAAAAGTTCTTGACACAACAAACTCACCTATCTATATATATAAAACAGTTCCGTGACTGACTGACTGACAGATAACACACAGACCAAACCGCTGGACCTAAAGGCTGAAATTTTTCATGGCGATTCTTCTTATAGTGTAGGGGTGCACGAAGAAAGATTTTTGAAAAATTCTTCTTAGATTTTTAAAATTATGTTTTTAAGCTGTTTTTGTAACATTCTTTAAAGTTTGCATTTAAAATAATAATTTGAGGGTTATAAAAATTTTTATCACGAGAAAGAATTCCTTTAAAATGAAATCTTTTTCGAATCTTTACCTCTATTTTCAGATTTTTGGTGAATTTTTAAAGATTAATTTCAGAATTTAATTTATTAAATTCTAATCACGTGGTTTCTTTTCTTTTTGTGATACTTTAAATTAATTTTGCGTCACGTTCATAACAACGAAATAAATTGACAAAAAAATATTAAAATACAGTAAAAGATAAAATTTAACCACTAGACTAATTGAGATGAAAGTTTTTTAAAGAATTTAATTCAAATTAATTAAGAATTTAATTCTCTAAAAAGCATATTCATTATTTTTTCATTGTAATTATCCTAAAATATATTCCGTAGCGAAGCACGGGTATTCAGCAAGTCTTTTATAAATCGTTATGTAATAAATCAGTTGTACTCAGCATATGACATCTCAACTCGTGCAAAAACGAAGTTTTTTTTAAGGCATAGATTACTAAAATTCATACGCAAAGGTCTGCCAGGGCTCCTCGTGTCAGGGTAGCATCTGTGATGTTGAACCAAACAGCTTAATTCGAACATTTCTCAGCCGGGCCCTACCTTAGACCGCAAATTTAGTTTTCATTTGCCATACATTCAATTCATTGAAAGCTGGTCTAAATGAGACAAGCATATTCAAACTCATCAAAACTCTCATCAACATCATCTTCAGTCTGAGTTCCCTTCTACAATAAAGTCCATCCCCACAGTTCCCATTAAGAACTTTTATATAGATACTCATACTCGTTTGCTAGCGAAACGAGACCTTTATTAGCAGCATAATCATGGGCCGAGTTTAAGCGTGACTAATACTTCCACACACCAAACGGCATTTTAATGGAGACATCCTCTGCTGTGAGATTCATACCGCTCCGCAATTTTCTCACTTTTCTAATTAGGGAAACCGACACCGGGAACGGGTGATAAGCTGTTGGAGAGAAAGAAAGTTATAAAAGAAGAAAGAATCGGAAATTGAGGCTTGGAAGATTTCTCAAACCATGAGAGGTGAAGTAAGTCTCTAATCCGAGCAGCATGAGGTCACCCTTGAAAATTTATCTGACACGGACAGAAGCTGGTATGTTCAGCTCTTACGCATTCACACTTCCGGAAAAGTCCAGCTCAGGATGGCTTTGCGACTGTCCTCCGATTTGCAATTAACCTCGGGTTATCGTTAACAAACACTGCAGAATGTTGAATCGGTCTAATTGTGAAAAGCCTAATGAGAAACTTAATGATAGAGTTTATAAAAGGAAGTGTTTTTATAATATCAGTATCAATTTCATTTTTAAAAAAAAATGACCTCTCTGGCAAACACAGGCTAGTACTATAATTTTCTGAAGTTCTTACGAGAGTATTTTGTGTAGTTAAAAATTCTTCATTCTAGGTTATCTCTAGCTTAAATATTTCTTATTTAGCCTTTTTTATGATGTGTGAGACAGGGCTTACCCTATTAACTTTCTCTATGAAATATTCTGTCCTTGATTTAAAAATTTTAAATATTTTTAAAGTTCCGAAAAATTAAAATATAACACTTTGCACTTTGATATCCGTGTCTGTAAACGCTACAAATCTCTCTATTCTAAAAGAAAGTAACTGGCGCTGCCGCAGCCGCCGCCGCCGCTGTCAAAAGCTTGTCACACTATCTCCTCCGAAACCGCTGGGGGTATGGGGTCGAGACCGATACCAATCGATGCAGAACAATGTGGGGAAGAAAGTAAGACATGTCTCATATTCGTCGGACTTTAAGTTTTTTTTTATTTTATGTTTTGTGGAAAAATATTGACTTTTTCATGTTCAGATTACGATAACTCGCCAAAAAAGGATCGTAGAATTTTTTTTTTTTTTTACAATCTAAGACTACAGACATTTCTCCTTCAAACAAGACGTCATTTGTTTAAAAATAATTTAAAACAGACTGATATTTTTATTAAAATTGAAAACTCACTTTTTGGAAAAATTGATGCGTTTCGAGATACATAAATTCGATGCTCTCAGACTTATTATGTTACAAAGAAAATATTTATATCAACTGGAAGATGAAAGCTTTTTCATTCATATAAACTTCATTTCAAGTCTCTATCTTAAAATTTCGATTTTTAATTGAATTTTAAAGAAATACTTAAAAAAAATCTTCTCATTCGCTTCCTTTGAAAGAAGATCCAATTTTTCACCCATTCATCCATTTCGCCGGGCTTCATCCATTTCGTCGAGAGGGGGGGGGGAAGCTTCAACTGTAAACAAAATGAATGACTCAATCGCTGTAAACAACTATTGAGTCATTCATTCACTTGATTCACCAGAGGAGCGAGCGTAGCGAGCCTAGGGGCGAAGCCCCTAGTACCTTTTAAAGAAATTTAACCAGACGTGCTCTATCATGCATACAATGCAAGAATTTTAGACGTTTTCAAAGGTTTGTTGTTTTGCATTGCTGCCGAATGGAGATAAGATAAAGGTGAATATTTTACAGGCTTTTCTGGGGATGAGTGCCTCTGTACAGAACCTAATATCTTCAGCTAATTATTGAGCTGAACGTTAAATACCAAATTAAAAATTTGAACATTGGCAAAAGAAATATTCAAATGATCTGATATGTATTCCTGAAAATTTAGATACCATCAATTGATTCATATGCAGTACCTTTAGTCCTATCGACTTATATTCTGAGGTATACAGTGGAATCTCGATCTATCGTTTTTCAAGGGACCGACTGAAATGAACGATAAATGCGAGAAAACGATACATGCGGAAACATAACAAAGCAATATGATCTTTGGGACTGGATAAAATGAACGACACATACGGAAAAACGATGGATCCAAAAACGATCGATCGAGATTCCACTGTATCTCTAAGTGAGTAAATTGAAAATTTTGACTCAACCTCTTCTGATAAAGTAATTTTATGTAAGGTTTCGACTATCAGAGGACTGTCATGTTTCATTCATATCAATCACCTTAAAAGATAACTGAATTTTTTATCTTGAAAATAGTGTAAAATCCACTGCTTCAAAAGATAGCAAAGGAACTTCTTGTTGGACAGAATCTGAATTTGAAGACAGTTGCAATTACTAATACTTATTAACCTGTAAAAAATAAAAAAAGTTAAGTAAAACTTCTGAATATATGTCCCAGAAACTTCAGAAAAAACAAACACATTAAAAGTTAGATTCAGTTGATGGTAGATGACTCCATGAAGTCTATTTAACCTTATTTATTTTGATGATTATTTACTTTTCTGTTAATTCAATAGATTTATTAAAATAAACTTAATTTACGACATGCCATGCATACGGAAAGCAAAGAAATCTGAAGTGGTTTGAATACTTCAGGTTTTCTCGGTATTATCGTTAAAATAAATCTTTAGTTCGCTAGAAATTAGCATGTTTTTTTTTTATTTTATTGACAGTCTTAGAGTTATTTTCATTACATTGAGGGTTAAATTTCCAAAATTGGGAGGCATTAGACCTTTTTAGGATCGCAGGATAAAGATACTAAAAGTTTAGTTGTTATCATTTTGTCAAATATTTTAGCGTTTAAGACGAATAATTTAATGAATCACTATGAACCGTAGAAGAAGAAAGGCATCAGATAGACAGATATAGTGATTTATGTTGCAAAAGTCAATTTTTCAGGCTGATATTGGGGTTTATTTTATAGGGATTTCTAACAACATAATCTTACAGTGTAATACTGGCTGTTGTATTCAAATAACTGGGAAGGAAAGACACAGATAAAGTATTTTTAGATCTTCCATTTGAAGAGATACTTAGGGTTTTTTTCAGATGAGCATAAAAATATTTCTATTAAATGGCTTTTTGCAAAAAATTCTTTTTAGCACAGCTTTTCAAAATTTCTGGGAATATGCCCTCATTTTTTGAATCTTGCATAACATCCTCACATTCAGTCAGAATTTCGCCATCGCGGTTCGAGCGTAAGATCTATTGACCTATCTGTACCTAGCTTTATCCCTTCGCAATTTTTGCTATTAAAAGAATGGACGTCTGAGATGCTGTTGCTAGATCTTTGCCTCAAACAACAAACATGATTCCTCTTGCCAGTAGATCTAATGTTAAAGATGATTAAGAACATTAAGCTCTAAATCGTGTAATTACTTGTAAAAAAATGAAGGAGAATGATAAGATGGTATCCTTCAGTGTCACGAATACATAACAGCTGTGGCGAAGACGAAATATCAAGCGCCACATTTAAGGGGCTCCACCATGTGGAATTTCCGAACTTAGAATCTTCGCGTCACCCATGAGTGTGACCTCATCCAATTGCACCCAGATAGCTCCGTGCTCTTCCCAGCTCCCTTCCGTTCCCCGTCTTATTTAGTGGGATCCGCGCGGTGTTTACGTATACGAAATGCGAGCATGCTGCCCATTTTCTTCCACTTCGGGCTGTGGTAACATTTCCCTAATGATTCCCAAGGCAAACCGATCTCGGACCCTAATGATGCGGCTTAATAGCGCCTAATGATTGCGGTTCCTCTCCTTTTCATTCGGGCGCGCTGATTCTAATCGGGAATTAGTTTCCGTGTATCAACATGGTTCATGGGCGCTCGCATAATCGGAATTTCTTTTTGTCTTTTATCCCGTTTGTGGAAAAGAAACCTCGTTCGCTGCCAAGGTTTGGCAAAATGGGAACGAGGGGGTGCCGCCATTCTGGTGTCTGTTCAGGCAAGGGAAGACTGATGAGGTAATATTGTGACCTTATTGAGAATAGGTGTTATTTAGATATTGAAATATTGATTGAAATATTGATTTAGATATTGATATTTGGGGTTCACTCTAGTGGATTTTTGCGCCGATCCAGTTCTGGTGCTTGACTTCGCTAGGGTTCATGGCATCATGGATCTGATTTAGATGTTGCTAGATCTAGAGGGATTGTAAACAACAACAACAACAACAACAGATATTGAAACACAATATTGTGTTCGACAAATAAAGAGAAATAAACACGACCAACAGTTTTGTATGCTACATTTCGTATGTGTTCACGATTTGGACTAGGCCTGGTTCAAGTGACTTACTTTATGATAGGAGGAAATTGCTCCCGGCTGTTCTTCAAACTTATCTATTGTCACCGAGTAAGTTAAACTGTCATTGGGAAAGTCAGAAGTAAGAAGTCAGAAGACCACCATACCTTTTGAAGACAGGGATTTTCTTCTGTAGAATTTTTTTTGTTGTGCCTTTTATTTTCATTACACTTTTCAGATAGCCAGTTATTGCTAGATCCAATTAATATCTTTTCGGGAAATTGTGTTTCCTGATGTAAGATACTGAAACACCATGGTTAAATTATGACTTTTTTTCTCGCTCTAAAACGCTTATCTACTTTATCTGATTTTCAGGGGGTTTTAATAAAAAAATTTATATTTTAGAAATAAAAGGCTGATTTTGCTGATATTTTTCTAAGAAAAGGGTTAAAAGGCATGTGAGTAAATTTGATGGTGGGTGAAAAGGTCTGGAAAATCGCACTTGAAAATGATAAAGTCAAAGCTTAATTCATTTAAAGATTGAACGAACTGCAGAGAATGGTGATGTTTTACCAACAATTGCAATTAAGATTATATTTGTAGCTATAGAAAGGGGAGCACGAATCATTCCAATCTCCTTTGACAAGCGTAGTAACTTCCCACTCCGTGGCAACATTTAGATGTTGGCCCTTTGTTGTTTCTGCACGAAATGGCATCTGTTCTCATACTGAATCCGTGGCTCTCTGGGCTGTATTCATGAAAATGAAAGAACTTAATTGGTTGGTCCGATGCCCGACCTCAATTCTGCGGAACGTCTTTGAGATGAGTTTGTATGTAGAGTGAGCTCCTGACATTGTTCACTAACTATCAGTCTTCAACTATTCACTATGCTACAAGAGGAGCGACATCAAACCCAAGCATCAGTTAACCGGAACGTATAGGAAAGCCTACCTCGAAGGATGACAGTCTTTAGAACAAGAACTGTAGGTTCAAACTACGGCTATAAACGCCAAATTTTCAGAAACGGTTGTCTGCGTGCTTTTGACACCATAAGTATGAGTACATGCAGTCGTAATTATCAAAACACATAAAATTTTATAAATGTATAAAGGTGTATCAAATATATTGGTTAATCTTCACCAATAATGCAATTAAAATTTTTCCTAGTCTATTGAGAAGCTTTATTTCACTAACTTCGGCACCACAAGTTAGCATAAGCTGATACTAAAAGACTTCACGATTTTCAAATAAAACAGCAATATTTGTCTTAAAAATACAAAATTCAAAACTTACAAGCACCCAATGGGTGAACCAACATTGTTCCCTATTAGGAAAAAGAAATTAGGAACACGCTTGAGTTAACGGGGATTTGATCCCAAGCCCTGGCAGTTGAAGCTTTAGACTCTAATCACAAAACAATCCTGGCGGCTTAAGCAAAATTGTATAATATGGTAAAAGAAAAGAAAAGCTTATAAAGGTAAACAACTTTCATTCCTACGATTAACGTGTTTGCATAACTTCTTCTATCATTGCCCTTCCAACTACAATATAATGCTTCCTAATAACACCTAAAGCGAATAAATCTGAGCCTTGATGATACCTTTTAGCGGTACCTTAATGACTGGCGGTTTTTGCCTCTTCATTCGGTTGCCCCGATTGCAATCTCTTCTGCTATGTTGTTTCATTTGCATAGGAGATGGATTCAACAAACAGCGCAAGCCCTGTGATGAATTTTTCCAGTATAAAACAAACATTCCATTTCTAGGGGAAAATCTCAGTCAGTCAGTCGGTTATCGGTCAGTAATCGGTGAGAGTGGAGCGGCACTCCTTAGTCGTTTGGCGTTAATATGATTCTTAGCAGTACTTGGCGAAAAGAATGTTTCAATTTATAGCCTCGTAAAAAAAGGAAACAGATGCATAGATGTTTTATGTGAAATACTATCTCGTCGAAGAGATAAAATAAAAACTGTGATTTTACGTTCGTCTAAATTTAATGAATTTGTATTCAGAATTTTTTTTTAAATACGAACTACTTAAGGTTTTTAATATGAGTTATGTAGCTACATATGTAGTCTAATAAACTGCAACATTTTCTTTTTTACTTTTTAAGCCCTTTTGTACTGAAAATATTTATAATATTGAGTTTTGCATCAACCAATCTATCATTAACATGTACAAAATTTTTGGGTTTTTCTCTGTAGAGAATTCTGTAAACTTGAATATGTCTTATATTATTCATCTTTAATTAAAAAAAAATGCGTAAAAAGCATATAAGTATCTCTTTACACATTTTAATTTGTTTACAGATTTTACACACTTAAAGATAAACTAGATGAGCCAAGAACCTAAAGTAAGATAATGTGCTCTTCAGGTATGGCATGCGAACAGTTTCATTTTTAAGCCATCAGTTTTCCTAGTGACCTCACAGGCAGGAAAGGGCAGTTCATCGGATATGGTCTCAGAGTTCTCAAGCCACTTACAAACATCTGATAGAGTCCATGCCAAAGAAAATCGAAGCAGTATTTTGAGAGCAAATGGTTATATATATATATATATATATATATATATATATATATATATATATATATATATATATATGTGTGTGTGTGTGTGTGTGTGTGTGTGTGTGTGTGTGTGTGCGTGTGTGTGTGCGTGCGTGTGTGTGTGTGTGTGTATGCGTGTGTGTGTGTGTGTTTGTTTGGACCACCTCTTGCTCTCAAAATACTACTGCGATTTTTTTTTTGGCATGGACTCTATGAGATGTGTGTAAGTGGCTTGAGGAATCTGAGACCATATCCGATGAACTTCTCTTTCCTGTTCTCTAGGATTTGAATACCTGGATCCAGCTGCCTGATGCCCTTTTTGACTCCATCCCACAAAAGATCAATTGGATTGATATCCAATGATTGTGGAGGCCAATTAAGAAGAGTGAATTCTCCGTTATGCTCTTCAAACCATCTGCGGAGACAATGAGAGCTTTATGGCAGAGAACACTGTCCTGCTGGATTTTTGTGACGGGGAATATATTACTGGGGGAAACGTGAAAGATAAGGAATCACTCTTCCATATTTGCGGTGAGTAGTGATGCACGACCCCAAAGGAATAGGAAAAATCGCGAATATTTATAATCCCCCCTACACCCTAACAATTAAGGCAACTGTTTTTATTTGATGGAAATTAATACAAAACAACTCTGCACTTATAAGTAAAGATTATTAAATTTAAAATTAGAATATCAGCTATGTAGGGCACTCTCTCACACACAGAGAGCGGGAAAAAAGCAAAAAACTGTTCCCGTACAATATAATATGGTGCATAAGTTGGAAGTATTTAGTTAGACATAAAATTATTAAGTTTCAAATTATTTAAATTAAACTAATAACGTCATAAGCAGTTAGTAGCAATGCAGTACAGCACATTGCATCAATTTTTTCTAATGCATAGGCACTTCCCTCGTGCGACATTCGCCTTTTCTTATTCACAGCAGTCTTGCTGGATACTTTATTGTGAGAGTCTCATTTAGGTGAGCCAGCATTGGTCCCTATGAAGGTACAACACGATAACAACCATTCCTTATTCGGGATTTGAACCCAAGCCCACTCAGTGGCAGTTCGCAGCGCTAATCCCTATACTACGTGGGTGGCGCGCATTGCAGTTTAGTGTTTTAAGAACTTGAATAATTTAATCTGTCAGTAGGCTTCAAAACTATAAAATCACTCCTATGTTTAGTTATTGAGGACAAATTCACGAATAATGACGTATGCTAATTTTGTGGTTCGAATACAGATAAATTAAATTCTGTGGTAGCCATTATAATCTGTTTTTCACTTATTCTGGAAGCTATAATTTTTCTCCCTCTGTCATCCTTCAGTATTCATCCTTTTTCCTAAGTATTTTGTTTAATCATATTGATTTATTACTATGTCAATACTGAATCTCAATATTTTTCATGTTAATAAGATGAAACATTTCTCTAGGCTTACGCATTACAGATTAAAACCACGCTGAATTTTACTGACTTTCTGTGAAAAGTGTTATTTCAGAGAGCTTTCCTTAGATAGGATAATCCACTTAAATAAATTTTAGCAAGCAGTTAAACAGTTGCGGATTTTTCCAGATTTCGTCGCCTAAAAGTTTGTAACCTTTTTAACGAAGTTGAGAGATGTTAGTAGAGATGTTAGTCCTCTTGAATTTTTTCCCCTTGGTTACAAGCTGTTTTTTTGTTAAAGCCTCTCTGTGAGATTATCATATCGTGAGAAAAAAATGGGGAATTACGATAACTTCTCACTATTTGGTTGAAACATTCAGCTGGGGTTAAAAAATTTATAACCAAGTCATCCAAAATACTTGTTAGAATATGATCAAATTTTATATGAATTTTTTCTTAAGTTAGTCACTCTATAAGTGCGAAATCAAGTTAAAATTTGACAATCCTCTCTCTCCCCCTCTGCCTCTCTGTTTGTCTCTCTTGATAAGTCGTTAATTGTAGCACGTTAATTGTAGCATCGTTAATTGTGGAAAGAATAGATGTACCCGAAAATAGCTTGCTTAGATACGCGCATTTCGGTTGACATTTCCCATGAGTTGACAAAAAAATCATCATGAACACAATAAAAGACCCTCAAATGATCAAAAAGAATTTATGATCATTCATTTCTCCTAAGAGTAATAGAAGGAATACATCTTATTTCAACCCCTCTAGGTTGAGATGTAGCGCGATTTATTACTGGGAGGAGAAAAGTGGACATCGTTACGCAAGACTGTAAAACGCAAGGTCGTATCCCAGTGACATAAAAGGTAAAAATAGAATTTGAAACGTTGGATTTTGATCCTGAAGCAGAGGTCTTATCACCCGGAGAATCGTGACAGCAGGTAATCGAAATGCATTTAGTTAAAAAGCCCGATAGTGTCTGACTTTCTTTCAATGAATTCATAGCTATGTCTACTGTCTGATAAGAATAATGAAACCCGACTGCATAATAAATTATAATACAGCAGGATGCATTTCGTGATAATCTCTGATTTCTATCGTCAGTTTTGTTTCACGAGCGCAAGCACCAGAATATAGTTAATAAATTGTCTTAGTTGACAGTTTAGCTGAATTTTGCTAAAATGGGTGCTACAATTAACGACTTATCAAAAGCTGTGAAGCTGTGAACTTATTAACATCTGTTATCGATCAAGTAGATAAAAGGTTGCATGTATGGACACGTTTCTACCTGCGGAAGATTACTTAATATATATTTGTGAATGGAATATCTTAAAAATGGAGTAAGTTTACAACATCATTTCCTCTAACCATTCGAGACAAGTTGCTAACATGCGTGACGGTTTGTGAAAAACGTTAATAGTCTTCAACGTATAAGAGCGTTTGAACAGAGCATTTTTTCTGTAGACAACAATGATGAATAATGTAAAAAAGTATGCATTTTATTTTTTACGTTATTAAACAATTTCTACGTTAATAAAAGTTGATCGCAGTGCCCGATAAAGACTAATCATTTGATTTAAACTCATCAGCTAAATCTTGGTAACATATTATTTCGTATCAGGTAGTGATGTGGACCTTATTTTCAGAGGACCCCAAATTTTTGGAGGCCTAAGTGCAAAGTGTTCCTATACAGATTTTTATCCAAGCAAGGGAAAATGCCAGTCGCTCGAGAAGCATTTATAATATCTAAAGGGTTAAATTCTGAAATCTGCAAAGACAGAGATAGTAGTTGTGATTTGTTTAAAATTTCGGATTACAATAAAGCGGAAATATCAGTGACGTCTCTAAATATATTTAAATACAGAAATTCCTAAAGAAAGGTACGGAGAATAATTGGGGCAAAGGAGAGTTGTAAAAAAGGTTAGTTTTATAAATTTTCTACCCATATTGGAAGAGGAATCTTTCCTGACTTCTTCCCTGTTAACAAGGACGATTGCCTCAATTCATCACTTTGAAACTACTGCAGCTGAAAAGTTTTTCATGAAAACAAGTGCTCCAGTTATTCTCCTGGCTTAGAAAGCTTAAGGGATTCTGTATGTTTTCAAACTGAAACTACTGCAAACTGAACGTATCTATAGCACTCAAAAGCAATGGTCGAATTTCAAATTGAGGATGTGGTAAATGTACACACGATTGAAAATCCACCACGCGACAATCGTACACAATCATTTTCAGTCGTACACGCGCCTGAAAATTAGGACTTGGCTTCACGGTGCAAAAGTCATTTAAGAAAAAGGAAAATGTGCGACAGAATCTACGGCAGAAATAATGCCATTATACACTTCGGTTTCTAAATGGCGCATTTAACGCAGTCTAAATGTAATGCACTGCTCTTGGCGTTAGTCCTAAGTGCATTGCTCGAGTTCACTGCGCACAACAATAATCGATTCTAATGCATATACGTATTTTTGCCAAAATATTTTTTGGTTTCAGAGTTCGTGTTAGATTCGTAAGTACGGTAAATGGCGGAATGTCTAAATGTACACAATTTTCATCAGTGTGCTGAAGTATTAAAACGTTTGATATTTATGTCGTTGGTTCGGTCCAGGTTACCGAATAATAGGTGTTAATAAGATTTGGTGTCGTTCGAAATTTTAAACTCGTGTTTCGGGGAAATTTTTAAGTTTTGACCATACGATCCACGGAAAATATGTACTGAGTACTTATTTTGACTCATTTAAAAGTCTGGCTAGAATTCGATACTTTTAGAAAGTAACAAAAGGAGTGAAACAAAAGTTAATGTCTGTTTGTACTAAGCCAACGGAAGGACATTAAAATCAATATCGGGGAAAAGGAAGGCATTAAAGGTGAAAATAAAATATGGTCATTCACTTAATGTTTTTATAAGTATTTTTGTGATTTGTATTAAACGATACTACTTTAACTTATCTAACACGTTAGATAGCTACATATTAAACTATAGGGGTGCTGAGTAGCCGCCATAAGGGATTTGCTCACCACAGTGTTAACCTATGGAGAAAAGTTTCTCACTGATTCTATTCATGTACTAATTAAAGATTTTTCTAAAAATTGTAGCATGTAATACAGAAAAAATTCATTTCATACGTATATATAACTTTTATTTTTTCAAAAAAGGCATGAATAGTATTTTTAAATTTAAATTATTCGGAGAAAAAAAATTGTGGTATATTATGTTTTGAAAGCAATGGTCACAAGCTTATAAAAAAGGAAAATTCATAAATATGTAGAAATGTGAGCTTTTCCCAAAATACCATTTTTATTTGATTATTAATATCTCTACAGCTGTAAATAGTACGATAAAATCGATTTTGAATACCTAATTTCGTCGAAAATGTCGCCGTGTTTTAAAAGTTTATGGGTAGAGGGGAAGATGGATTACTATGTCGGGACAGCCCATCGCAGCAGGCGGTACTGGCCACTCCCCTCCTCACTCGAAAACCACCCCGAGGTCAACCGGTACACGCCGAGTACACAGCACCTTTAACTAAAATGGGTGGTCTCACAGACCACGGAGTTTTTTAAAATGCAATAAAATTCATGACAACGATCAATTAGTCACTACCTTCATACAGTATCTTTCAGTAATAATGTTTCCACGCTGTTTGGGATATGAGCTGTTTTGTCTCTATTTTAGATGCCATGAGCTTCATCAGTGCGGGAAACCGCAACGAGTTGTTTACTGCGCTACCACAAACGAGGGCTGTGCCCGGATTTTTCAAAAGGGCATATTACAGCGGTGACTATTAATAGACTGTTTTAAAATGGATGCAGGAATATGATAATAAAATCTATGTAAATGATGATTTAGAGGAGAAGTATTCTGTAAAATGGTGACTACGTTTCTTACCGCAGTTGTTAGTTTCCTTCGCAGATCTCCAATCCCTACCTTAAGCCCGTCTGCACACGGAGCAACTCAAAAGAAACTGATAACTGACTCAAATCACAAACCAGACCGTGATGAGTCGTAACCTATGTAATTGAATGGAGCCACGCACACGACGCAACTGGTTACAAACCCGTCCGACGGGTTTGTAACCAGTTGCGTCGTGTGCGTGGCTCCATTCAATTACATAGGTTACGACTCATCACGGTCTGGTTTGTGATTTGAGTCAGTTATCAGTTTCTTTTGAGTTGCTCCGTGTGCAGACGGCCTTACTCTTACCAAATAACAAATACCTACATATATTATGTATGCATAATATTCGCAGTTTATTATGCATCGGGTCTGGTTTGTGATTTGAGTCAGTTATCAGTTTCTTTTGAGTTGCCCCGTGTGCAGACGGCCTTAGACAATTTTTTTCATAGGTTAACAATGCGGTGAGCGAATCCAATCGGGTTAGTACACAGCAGCCTTAATCCGTGGGCAGGTTTCCTCTCAATATTTTTCTAATAACTGATTTTGAAAACTAAGGAACTGGCATTGAAACGTTGACAATTCATAAACAAAAAAATATTTCAGGTAGTCTCTTCTAACGAAACTACCGCGGGTTATTAACGTAGGATTACTTATCATTGCTTGCCTCTTTTGTATGTGTGTATGTAATGGTCTAATTTCAAATTGAGGATGTGGTAAATGTACACATGATTGAAAATCCACCACACGACTTATGTACATATGTGTATATAGACATATATGTATGTCAAAATTTTGACGCAAAGGAACTTTTCTGTTTAACTTGTCCAAGCGATAGACTGGGTCTGGCACGCTACCAAAATTATAACTCGCGAGGACGGAAGGACGGACAGTTTTAGCGTCTGAAATTTTCCTTTCCGCCGGACCGTTATGGAGGAACGTAATCCTACTTTAAAAGGATTAAAAAATATGCATTTGCTAATCTGTGATTAGAAAAATTCCCTTAGCTTGCACTGGGATAGAAAATATGTGATGTGAGCTGATGAACCCCCTTAATGGTTTTCGTGCGTGAAGGAAACTCGATTTCGATGTTACGTAAAGCTAAGAAGCATGGACCTATCTCTGGCAGTTATCATTGCGGCGGAATTAATAATGAAAATTTCTGTTGAAAAATTTCTTTTTGGCAAAGCAGTTATAATGTAAGGGTGTATCCTGAAACACGAGTTAGTATATAATGATAACTGACTCTGATAACAACAACAGCAAAATAGCCTTCTTTAATACGAACTGTTCCATTTTTCAATTAAAGTATCCTAATCTAAAGAAAGGGGTAAACTGGGGGAAAACCCATTTACATACATTAAAATTTATTTTAGATAATAAAATTCACAATTGATTTCTTTTTTTTTATTTTTTATTTATTTCGTTCCGTACCATGGGAAGCAGTTGTAAAACTTCATTCATAACTTCAGTGGCATTGAACCGACATGCAAGTATGAGACTACCCATTCAAACTTAAGGCAGCTTTCAAGGATAGCCGCTTCAGTTTGAGCCAATCAACGAAAAGCTTAACGCCAAAACTCTTGTTTCGGACTCAAAAAGAATAAGAGCAAAAAAGAACCTGCTTAGCAGAGTGAACACGTTTTACCAACTTTCGGTTGAAGTGTCACACCGAATGGCAGATAATTGATTCAACTACTAACTGATTACAAATGCAGGGGAATAAAATTTTCACTTGTTGACGTATGATATCGCATTCACTGGATTCGTAAGCTTCTTTCTTTCTTTCTTTCTTTTTTTTCTTTTGTCGGTAGCTATCAATCAATCACCGATTAACAGGTCGAGATTGTTTGCCATCTTTTCGCGAAGGTTATAATTTATGTTTTCGAGTTTTGTTCTCCGCTGTTAGCGTATATTTATTTGACAGAATTTTCCTCTTGCACGATGGCAACAAAACCCTCTAGCGTCAAGAAGAATGCTTACGTATTTGCTACAGGCAATTCGTAGAAATAAATTATTTGAAAGTTTTCAAATTTTAATTTCACTATTTAGCCTGAAAAACTATTGAAGATATTATTTGAATCCTAAATCCATAAATGAAGTAGTTTTGAAGGATTGAAGTCATTCATCTTTAAGGCTGCTGTGTACTAACCTTATTGGATTCGCTCACCTCATTGTTAACCTATGGTGAAAATTTGTCTATTGACAGCTACATAAATGCTGATAATCTAAAAAAAATGGTATTTTTAGATAGCCTCAACTTTTCTGCACTGTGCAACAGGATCCATTTTATAAATTCGTCCACCATAGGAATTGAAGAGCGTTTAAAACACAGTGTACCAGATTATTTCCCGAATAATTAAATTAAAAATAGTATTTGCATTTTTTTAAAAGGAAAAATGCCGCAAGGTGTAAAATTTCTTTCTCTATTACGGTTTGGTTTGAAGCGCTACGGTCAACTTTTGCTACACGAGGGCTAATTAGACCGGGACCTACAGTTTAAAGCCGATTCCGAACGGCTACAAACATCCATGCCAACAGCTGGATTTAAACCCACACACAGGATCTGTACCGAATGCCAGCGTTCTAGCCATTCGGTTATCCCCAGCCTCTCTATTACGGAGTACAATTAATAATAATAATAATAATAATAATAATATAATAATAATAATAATAATATATAATAAAATAATAATAATAATAAATAAATAAATTTAAAAAATAAATAAAAAATAAAATAAGTAAATAAATAAATAATTTTTAAAAAAACACACTTTCAATCGAAAGTCGGCAATCCTTGGACAAATTTTCTCCATAGGTTAATATTGAGGTGAGCGAATCCAATAGGGTTAGTACATAGCAGCCTTAGGAATCATAGACTAAACTCCCGAGTGTCTGTTACCGGACAATCCACGCATACAATAAAAAAAGGGTTAGTAATTAAATATAAATTGTTTCCCTCTATGAGATGAGAATCTATGTAAGTCTCATTGTTTTATAAATTAAACCGTATTTAAATCATTGGATATTTTCCCTTTAGTTCCTCTATATATTACACTGTTTATGTAACCAGGGCCATTTAGATGGTTATACATGTTTTCTGGTTTTCCAAGCTCACCTGTGGATTAAATAGCACGAGTAATCTAGAGATCAATGCAGTTTTTTGTTCAGCTTTTAGTTGTTCTATAGACTACTTTCACTATTGAAATGCAACCTAAGAAAAGAAAAATCCTGCATTCAATTGCAGTCAATAATTCTATCATGAAGTTTTCCTTTTCCCGTATTACACATTTAAAGGGGAGAAAAGCTATTGTAAAAGGAACGTAAATTTTTTTTAGGGTATATTATGTTTATAATTGCAGACCATGAAAAAAGCAAACGCTAGTAGATGATTGGGCTAGCTCACTTTGAATCCGGGGCGTTACGAAGCGTCAGCATTAAAAAATTTTACCAATCGCAAAGCTGTATTTCTTGACCACGTGATTCGTCAAACCAATCACAAATCATGTAAAAAATATTGGTGTAAGCGAAATAAATCTTCGATTGCAGTGGGAACAGGGATTTAGCGTATCTATCCAAAAAACCCGAAGGATTCGGGTTTTACCTCGGTTTAGCTAAGTGTATTTCGTATGAAGGAACAATTGACAATTGTGCGAAAGAAGTACTAAATCATCATTCGAATTGACTTTTGAATACGTCTGTGTGATTGTTAATTCGATCCGAATCTGACGGTTTTAGGCGGCTAATTCGCTCGCCATTTTTAGCGTCTCTTAGTCAACATAGTTCGCATCGAAGGAGGCTGGATGAGAAAAATCTTTGATTCACGAAAGCTGTTATAGGCAAAGTTCTGCCATGTGCGTGACGCTTACAAACAGGGCTTTTATCTTGGAATAGGCACAAAAAGCCTCAGGAAAATAAATCTAAGCGTTCCGAGACATTTACATTTATTTTTCCACATTACTTCGTTTGGTGCTAAGGGAGACAGTATAGCACTCATTGAAAGTAGACAATTACAAGGAGCAATGGTTGTTACCCTAAGGGCCTATTCACATAGAATCCGTCAATGTCAGCGTTAAGGGGTCCGGGACACATTTAAAAGAAAAAAAATTTATTTATTGAGTTAAAATTTTGAATTTTTTTTTGTAATGGTTAACCATATAATTTGTAAACAAAACACATCATAAAACTTCTCATAAAAGTTTTTAAAAAATTAAAAAATATAAAATTTTTAAAAAAAGTGGGGTAATTTAAAATCGTTATAACTCCAAATATTATTTGTCGAATTTCAATTTTTTTCCTTTAATTAAACAGAAAAATAGAAGTTTTAATTTTGATTCAGCGTTTTTAAAATATTAATTTTTTAAAAATAAAAAATTTAAAAAAAATTTTAAAATAAAAAAATAAAAAATTTTAAATATTTAGAGAAAAAAATTTAAAAAAAAATTTATGTAACTTATTTTTAAAAAATCATAATTTCAAAAGTAAATATTTTTTCAAATTTGCTGAATTATAATTAAAGTAAAATAATTGAAAAAAGACATGTTCCAAGTTTGAACCATTTATCTTTAATGGTTCTTGACTTATAACAATTTAAAGACGAGAAATGGTGAAAAAACCCATCATGCAGTAAAACGCATTTACAGGTTTAAACAAAGATTGGCTGCTATTAGAATGTTGCAAACAAAAAATTTAATTTCTCCTGTTCTAATTAAGATAGAAACATGATTAAAACGTCATTTTAAGTGGAAAAGAACACAGGATTTTTTAATGGAATGAAACTTTTTTCGAAAATTTGTCGAATTTTGTGTTCTGGACCCTCTTAAAGATTCCGTTGGCGCTGATTGGTTAAATGGGTCAATGATTGGTATATGACTGGTAAAAAATTTTAACGCTGACGCTGACGGATTCTATACTAACAGGCCCTATGAGACAGACAGCTGACTAAAAAAAAACGATAAGCAAATACAGTGAAACTTCTATCATACTTCGGCCATATTTTGTTCAGAACCCATTAAAGACTCCATAGAGCCAATGGTATGGAAGAAACCTTTTATCGACGGCCACCCATAAAAACGGCCACTTTATTTTTGGAACCATGATTGGCCTCTATAGAGAAGTTTCACTGCATTCAACCGTTTCAGCAAACGTCTTTTCCTCGTAGCTTTCACCAGTAGGAAATACCCATTCTTCTTCAGTTCCATTTGCTTGCGAAGCCCTTTCACCTAACAAAAGACAACGATTAGTTATCTGAAACTAGTTCCAAAGAAGAAAGTTAAGATGCGGCAATGTATCACCTCGAATATACACAGAAATGGACTGTCTCAAAATTGAAGTCCATTTGCCGCCGCGTGTAGAATGGAAATAAATGCCTGAAAAACTGGGTAACATCACTCGAGAAGTTCCCTCAAATCAGCAACCGAAGCATCACGACAAAATTTTCGGTTTTTTTTTACCTACGGTGTCGAGATTCTGAACGTTTTTTGATCACGATTTTTTTTTTGTTTTGTTATCTCTGTGTTCCACCCAAGTACCGTTTCGCCCTCTCCTCGAGCTCCAATAAAATTCAGGCACGCGTTTCTTTATGAAAAATTGATTTACTGCACCAATTTAGTTGTTCTTCATTCTCGCGAAGTCATTAAGGCAAGAAAGTTAAATTCATCATTAATTTTTTTATATATATTCCTCCCGCCGAGCTCTCATAACGTGGGGGTGTCGGGGATATCCTTAAATTGATGAAGACTTAATTTGAACCTCGTGTTAATTTTGTTCCCTCGGACTTCTCCCCCCCCCCCTCCTCCCCTCCCACAACGCAACTACTAATTACGTTCCGGTCTCGGAACACGAAAAAAATATTCTGTGAAAACGGAGGGGTTAAAAGGTGGAAATTAAAGCGGTAATTACTGCGCGTATAAAATTCAGGTATAGATATCTTTTACTTTTTTGTGTGTGTGTGTGCATTTCTTCCCGCCAATCTGAGGGTGGAGTCCGAATCGGCGTCTAATCACGTGACCATGGCCTTCCACGCCTTTAATGACTGGGGTGTCGTCGGCAGCGTGGAATAAATAAAGAAGAGTGAAATCAGGATATATCGAATTTTTTTGCTTGATCGCCAGTAATAAGCTGCGATACGTCAGCTTAGGTATGAGAAACGATTTAACAATGCCTACACGAATAAGTGTTCTTCATTTATCGACGGCTTCTCCCCGTGGATTTGCGAATCTCGTCGAACATTTTTCTCGACATCCCTCCTGTGACATTATAGGCTGTTATATATGCACATAAAAAGGTGTTTATGGGAAGGCGGCTTGTTTCTTTACAAGATGATGTCTGAGGCACCGATCCCCTGTTCCATACAGTGACACCCTAAAACGGGGTACGTTTAATTATAAGTTGCGTTATAGATCTCGTTTTAATGATTTATGGATGACCTACAAAGCTCAAAGCTGTAATCGAGTGTGTAAAGTATATGTACAGCTGTTGGCGATATCTTTACCTGTCCAGATATTGGTACATAGGAAATTTAAGGTTTGCGCTTGTCGTGAACTCACACTTCACTGAGGTTCTTTCTATGGCATAGGGACAATGAGGTAGATAAAAACAAGTCATCTAAACGACACAAACATACATTTATTAACAATTTAACATAAAAATACAACAAAACTTTGAGCACGAGGTGGGCAAGCCTACAGCATCTTACCAGACCCCGGCTCTTACTACTGATTCCTCCCGACGATCCCCTCAACCCCTCGGGTTTTTCCTCCCACGTAGCCAATCTCTCTGATTGTTGAAGGGGGGGGGGGGTCTCACGGGGTACAACACTTGCGTTTTAGGTAACGCCGCTTCTACAAACATTACACTACAGCGCTTTTCCTCTAAAATGTTCTCACCGTGCGTTGACAAGATTCATACATCTCGAGGGTGCTACCTTCAACCCTCTAATGCTGCATCCACACACATGCAGATATATCTGCAGTAAACACCCCCTCGACTCCTCTTGACACATTTGGGGGTCGATTAGTCACGCTCCTCCCCCCAAGCGATGTGTGAAGGAACACTAGATTGTCTTCCAGACATTGCCCCATTGAGAACCCCTCCCCCCAAGGTCACTCGTGTCTTTTTGATTATCTGTTCAAAAACCGCCCGATCGAGGGATCGTTGCAGAGCGCTCTGCCCCATAAATGACTGGTTTCCCCCCAGAATACCGTGCAGTGCAGATGTGTGTGGACGCAGTTTGAGAGTTTGAGACGTATTTTAGCGTCACATACTTTCAACTTGAAAAGTGTTTGTGGCGGATTATTCTGTCCTTAATATGCTGTTCTAAAACCTCCCAGGGTTACAATTTTGACGCTTTTAAGTAGTTGGTTGGTTGGTTTATTGAGGTTTAATGGCACAAGGTCCAGAGAGGACAAGCTGCGCAAAACACAAGGTACTTTTAAGTAGTAAACTAAAGGATTGAATAATTCGTCGGAAACCCTTTTTCAAGCTGAAAGAAAGATACAGCTCAAACGCTAAACCCTCTAAGAGTTTGAGATGTATTTTAGCGTCACATACTTCCAACTTGAAAGGTGTTGAGTATCTTTCAACTTGAAAAGTGTTTGTGGCAGATTATTCTATCATTAATATGCTGTTTTAAAGAGTCTCCGGGGATACAATTTTAACACTTTTGGGTAGTAAACTAAAGGATGGAATAATTCGTCAGCAATGCTTTTTCCAGCTGAAAGAAAGATATAGCTCAACCGCTTAGAGGGTTAAAATGTTCAGAAACTTCTTTTCTGACGATGAGACTAATTTGCTTTTATCCCACCAGTTGCAAAGAAATCTTAAGTTCAGGCCTAAATGACTAAGTTGATGACTCGTTTTACATAGTAAATTAGTCCGATTCTACATGATATACCTGAAAAAGTCAGATAAAAAGATTGGCTGGCGACTATTTCGAATTCAGAATGCCGGGTATATACGTTTAATTTTCTGATATCTACTTCTCTACATGGAAATAAAGCCTCTAACTAAATTTTAAATCCATAAATCTGAAAGATAGTAGTTCATTTTCTCTAGATTTGGGCTAAGTCGGATCTTTCTGCTTCTAAGGAGAATAGGAAAGCAGAAACAACATCTGAAAGCATCATCTGGAAGTAAATTAAATCACCTAACTTAAAATTGAATCCATTTATCTGAATGATAGTTAATTCTGAGAATCATCAAAGATACTTTTTGCTCTAGAAAAGTTCTTTCCAAATTTTGTTCCGTTGAAAAATTCATGTTCAAAAGAACCCTAGACATATTTTTAATGATATTATATACTCAGTCATTAAATTTTATCGGTGTCATGTTAATATATATAAAATTTCTCGCATTCAGAATTATCAAATGTACATTATGCTGCTGTAAAATACCATACGAGACATCGATGGTGATCAACTCGGAGAAATCTACATGGCTTTCTCTGCCTTTTGTTGAAAAGAATTATCATTTAACTCTGTTTCAATTAATTTCAACAGGAGTGGTACATAGAAAACATCTGTTAATCCACGTGCTGGCATTACCTCTGATTCTAAGCTACCTGACCAACACTGATCCAATACAAAGGAACCAGAAAACGAGGCGCTCGGTAAATGCCGTACTAATTTATTCAAAAAATTCGTAAACTGCGAAATTCTGCTTTTAAATGCACCGTTGACAGATTTTTCGTCATAATAACGGAAAAGAAAATTAAGTGACAAAATTTCGCCACCCGAGTTCTTACCTAACTCTCGAACGATATCATGACCCACATACAAGTCCCCACGCAAGGCCGCTCCATTCAAGAGGGAGGAGGGGGAAAAAAAGAGAGAGAGAGAGAGAGAGAAATACGCTCTTTTCATTCATGGAAAAAAAAGGTGACACCTTCTGTCTTTACTACGCTAAGTTCATTCATATGTTGTGGAATGGACTGCAGCCTCGTAGTTCAGATAATCAGATGAAAGTTTAATCGACTGTTTGACATTCACAATGTCGCAGAAAAATGTTCCTGAGGGTTCGATAAAAATAGAGAAGAAAAGAAGAGAGATAACAAGGCGCAAAATAGTGAGGTAATTGCATATTTCGCTTTCCGTTTGACCCGATTCTTGGCAACGTTTCGTCTTTTTTTTTTTTTCAGGTTAAAACGTATCATTGATTGGACCCCAAAAAATAACCACAAATACTGGAACAGAAATATTTCCATTTGAAATTTTTGACGTCTAAAATTACACGCTGACGCTAAAAAATAGCGTTAGTGCAATTTTTGCCATTTTGTGAAATAGCTGACACAAAACATATATTAGCGAAATAAAGATATCTGGAAATAATTTTTTTTAACCGTACCGCAGATTTTCAGTTATTAGTAGAGAAAATTATATTCCGCTAGACATATTTAATAATTAAACGTTGCGTTTCGTATCTTTTTTCGACTTACATGAAATGTATTGCATGTGAAAAGGACTCCGTGACTTAAAGGGGGCACGGGACCTTGAAGCTCGACGAAATGACTATAAATATGGTCTAATTCTAACCACAAAAACTCAAATAATATTAGAAAGAGAAATTTTCTTTCTTTATACATATAAAGTACACATCTTTAAATATGATATATATATATATAAAAATGGAAATTATAAATCTATAAAAAATTTTCAAATTAGCAGTTTAGAATTTTATATGATTAACTGGTGATTAAAAACCATATAATGCTGTGCGCATCATAAAATTGAGATATATGCTTGCAGGAAATAATTAATGGTCAGAATACACTTGTAATATGTTTACCTGTAATGTAAAACCAAATAAATTGTAATAAATATTATTTGAATTAAAAATTGAACATAAAATTGGAAACTTAAAAAATTATCACAATTATTTGCATAATTTTCCCACATGAAAAAAAGTATTCCACAATGGCACATTTTTCTGGTTTTAAAATGTAGAGTACCAGGAAATATACATATGAGTGTAGTATTATCAGTTCCCTATTGGTAGTTTAAAAGCTTCTAGCAGAGGACCTCGGATAGAAGAGTGTTACATTTTATTTTCAGGAAGAGCTAAAGAAGGAATGAAATAGCTCTTCCTGAAAATATGACTATTTTGAGATGTAATTTAGGCGTATATTCTTCAATCAATGTAAGGTGTTATGTCTGGTTACAAACCCGTCCGACGGGTTTGTAACCAGTTGCGCCGTGTGCGTGGCTCCATTCAATTACATAGGTTACGACTCATCGCGGACTGGTTTGTGATTTGAGTCAGTTATCAGTTTCTTTTGAGTAGCTCCGTGTGCAGACGGCCTTACTCTTACCAAATAACAAATACCTACATATATTATGTATGCATAATATTCGCAGTTTAACGCCGGTAAAACTTTCTAGACAGTTTACAAGAGTAAACAAAAAATTGCTTTGTCGTTTGTAAGCCTTTTTCGAGACGACCTGGCTTTCATTCATAAAAATCTAACCCCACTCTTTCTGTACTTGTTTCAAACAAGCAACTCCGAACTATGTTGACTAACTGCGATCGGCGCCAGACACTACAGTCATTGTGAAACCCTGCAAGTTCTCGTCTGCATTCTATCGATCGATTTTCGGCAACAAACGAAGTCGGGGAGAAAGCACCGAGAGTTGGAAATTCCTGAACGACAAAAAACGGTGAATTGCGACGGAAAAATGGATCCCGAAACCATATGAATCATTACTTTTTCAAATACTGATTCATATAGGTCCTTTAACAGTCCCGTTGCAATACACTCAAATATTTAGTTTTATTAGTTAGAGATATCCCATAAGCCTAAAATGAAGTTCTTTTAAAGTAGTGTAATTCTTGAAATATTGAAAGTGAAATTCTTGTAAATTAGTTATTCCGACTGGAAAAAATGCGGCCTTCTTTTCTCATTGCATGTATATAACTTTTCGATGCTATCTATTAAACCATACTATCAGAAATTCCGAACCTTTTTACATTTGCGGCACCCTTCCTAGATTTTCATTTTTTTTAGAAATTAAATCAGAATGGAATATATATGAAAAACATGGTAAGTTTAAGTTCAAATAAATACTGACTCCGTTGCTAATTTTATTTATTTATTGATAGCTATAAGTCACAAACAAAACAGCAGAATAGACTATAGTAACACAGTTTCAATACTACCTATGGGACAACGGCGGCTCCAAGGGGGGGGGGCAGTAGGAGCAATCGCCCCCCCCCTTCCCAAAAAAAAATTGCCCGGCATTTTTTTTTCATAGCCTAAAATTCCACTCTGTCTAGCGCCAGGCTTGTTGTTCTTTGGTTAAGTACTATTATTCAATCTTTATTCAACTTTTAATCATTTCTTCTGTTTTTCATGAATTGTACGGTGTCTGAGTGTGTTTATTGTATAGATCATACACATCGGAAACAATCCATTGGTTTTTAGACAGCATTGACACCGCTGATGAAGAAATGCTGTCTAAAACCTATTTCATACTTTTCTTTTCATGTTGTTTGTTCCTGGCTGCACGTAGTTTTAGATCTATTACTGGTTTTCTCTATCATCTTTATCTTACTTATATATATATATATATATATATATATATATATATATATATATATATATATATATATATATATATATATATATATATATATATAACCCTAACAGCCGACGTTGCCCCAAATCTCTGGACTGGAGTCGTCTTATATGTTAGAATGGATTTTTGCCTCTTGCTACGTATAGACATAATTCGTTAACATGGAAGGAAAAAATTTGCTTGTTTTATAGTTTCTAGGTTCTTAGGCTCTCAAACTTAAAGTCCAGCTTTACTGTTCAGTTAATATTTTTAAAAGGCTCATCCTTTTCAATATTAATTCTTCCAAAGTTCATAGCTTTTCTCGTCTGCCTATTAGATAACAGTCACATAGTGTCGTTACAGAAAAATCTACTCAAACGTGGACAATAAGTCTTAAATTTTGGGACATGAATAGTTTCATATTGGGACTGCAAGTGTAATTTTGCAAAAAAAAAAAAATAAATGGATTTCTGCTAAAAGAAGTTTGTGTATGTGTTAAATTTTATCATATAAATCACGATTTTATCTGAAATTATAGCAATAGTTATATTAAATGTAACAATAGTGAAATAATGATCATGTTTTTGAGCGCTGGCATTGATATTTATATAATTTTTTCAGGCTTTAAAATGACTTTTATTTTTCAGGCTGACATAGTCACACAACTTCAAACTGGATTTATTCCCACTGCATTGTGCAGCGGGCATTAATCAAGCATGAAATTATACGACAAATGAACTTTGCGGCAGTAAGCATTTCTCTTTCATATTTTCCTTTCATTTTGTTTTGCTGAATTGCAGAGAGTGTATGTAATCCACTTGCCTAATATTTTTAGGACCAAAATATTTCTTCCCCCCCGCTGCTACTGTTATATTTTAAACCTCGAATTGAATTACCGACCAAGATAGACGAATTGAAGAAAATGATTTGGATTTGCTGTAACTTTGGCGATGCCACACAGCAATTATCTGCTTAGCCGCACGCAGTAATTGTGATTGATTACCCCCTGGAAAGCGCGAGCAGACATTCAGATAAACAAGGGTGGGTAATTGCCTGTCTCATGAGTTACCCTTTTGTATTCTAGTGCAACATTAGAAAAAAAAATACTCCGAGAAATAATTTTATATTACTTCTGAACATATGTAATGCACAGTAAAGAAGCCAAGAAAGGTACAGTGGGAGTGTAAGGACTTTGCCTTAAATAAAAGACTGCCACACTTTATGTATTTAATGCTTTAATTGCATTTCTCGACTAAATACAGGTTATTTACAGTATATATAAGAAAATTAAATTCGTGGGTTCACGGCATCGACGAGGAAGGTCAGACCTTAGTTGTCGCTGCACTCATTCAAGTCTATCTAGGCCCGACAGTATCTCATTGTCTCCAGCTCCAGCGTCACTCTGAATAACTTAATCTCTGAATCACTACCTTCTTTTAACTCGCGTCCGGCGACTTTATATACCATCGCTGAACGTTCTCGAAAGGTCTGGAAAACGCCGCCTTTCTTTATTCAGTTATTGTTCCTAGACGACTAGGCGCCTCCGGTCGGCAACTTCCCTTTTGTAGCAGACGAACTGTTCCGCGAGCTTTCGGTAGCACTTCCGGTCTTTATGTCGCCAAGACTGTCTGTCTCCAGCTGTCTAAATCAATTATGTGCACAAACCGCGCGTTGGTTGGTCTTCCCTGAATTTCCACGCACAAAATATTCGCTATTGTACGGGAGTCGTTACAGGAGGCAGAATGGACTCCCACATTTCAAAGGGTAATAAAAATCTAACCGAAGCGATTTACAGAAAAATAAGCTTTATATTTACGAAAAGAAGGAATAATCTAGTTTATTTTCCACTGAGTTTTGAAAATAACATCACTCAGAAGGCGCCTGTTATTTGCGATGCACTGTCAAGCCGTTCTCTAAAGTTTTTCATCACTCTGCTTGTCATCTCTGGGGAAATGACGGCAACTTCCTTACGAATAGCGGACTCACACATTTTGAAGGGTTCTAATGTTCCATTTGGGACGACTATTTGGTTTTCTTGGTAATGCGCTCACGTTTGAAACCCATCGTAGGATTGTTTTTTATATCAGGAACGGCACCATTTGCTTAGAGCCCGAAGTGCGTCCAAAATGTCCTCTGTGTCGCGGTTACAGAGTCTTTGCTTTTAAAGAACGCCTCGATGTACGAAACCGTGATGTTCACCGGACCAACTCGTGGTGTCTACTGACAACTTGAAAATCCGTCCGAGCTGTTGTCCAGCCGCCCTATCCCACCGCACTCCCTTACCAGTGACCTTCAGAAATCAGGGAGTCCGTTCTGCTGCACCCTGTATCCGAACTGGATGAAGGAAGACTTAAATACTATGGGGATTTAAGCCCCCCTTCACCCCCCTTCACCACCCCCCTCACCAGAATAAAATTCAAAACAGAATGGAGGAAGCTTTGAGTAAAATATTATAGGGTAAAAATTGCGGAATTAGATGCATGAGTCAGGGAACAAAACTCTGTGTACTATAATTAGGAAAATAGCACCAAAACTATTGAAATAAGTAAGGACTAAAAAAAATTCTCAAAAAGAACTAGACATCAATAATTTAAGGTTTCTCTGAATGTATGTCATATTCTGACCACACAAACGCTCAAGAGAAGTTTCAAGAACACTAAAAATTTGCTTTCCTTTGAAATGTGATAAAACTCTATGTATATCAGAATGCGCTTCGTCTGTTTCTCAGTTGTACGTAAATTCACAAATCCTCGAGATATTTCAGAGGAAAACAATGCTTTGCACGTTATTGAGCTCAACCTAACTTCGACTATTTATGCGCATTTCTCCGAGCGTGGGAAAAGATAAAAGTTTACTTGTCTCACGAATTAGCAATTTTGCCAGAGAAAAACTGAAAGCCATTCAACAAATAAGGCTCACACTAAAGTGCCATACTGGTACATTTGAAGAGTATAAAAGTGCGATACACAATACCCAACGTCATTGCTGCTAACTGTACAAGAAATGATAAAAAAGACAAAATTAAGGAGATAGAATAATGTATTTTAGCTCTGCAGGCAACCTAGTTTTAGAGAATCTCTTGCAAATCTTAATCTTGTAAAATTATATTTGAAGATAATGTGATTTGAAATTCTTTGAGTAGCACAGAACAATTAAAAATTTCTCCGTGCCCTGTAGAAAATCCTCCCGAATCAAGAAAGCAAACTAGGCTAATGGTACTTTTAGAGACCCTCTTTCCATTTTTAATCTTGTAAAATCATATACTGTGGACAGTTTTATTTGAAAAAGGCTTGAAAAAACAAGGAGCAATTAAATATTCACCGTTTTCTCCCGAAAATCCTTACAGATCAATAAAGCAACGAAGCTACAATAGCTATTACAAAGCTCTCACCGTTCTTTATCTTGAAAAATCATATTAAACCGGGGATAATTTGATTTGAGTACAAATGACTCGAGTAACACGGAAATTAAAAAAGTTTAACCTTGTCCTCAAAAGAAAAAAAAACTAATTAACAAATCGTAAAATAAAAAGTTTAATTTAATAAAAACAAAGAAATTGTAATCTTTCAATTCAGATATTATCTATTTTTGAAATACATTTTGATCTAGATAAATGCAGGAAAGTTTTGAAATGATTTTAAAGGATACTTAATTTAAGTAGGGTAGATGTCCCAAATATCACCTACTCTAACATTTTTTCGACATTTCATCCATTTTTTTTAGTTTCTGATTAGGCTGGAAACTCAAAGAACATCACCAAGAACTATGTATTTTCTTTGGTATCCCGAGATCAACCAGCTCTAAAACCACTGCCATTTTAAATATTGTAGCTGCATTCGAAAAATTGAAGTGAAACCCAGAGCGGTTCCTAATATCGCCTACCTCTGTAAATATTACCGCCTAGCAGGCGAAACTAGAAGCACCTGTTAAAAGGCGTTGCTAGCAAAATAATAGCACCTCTGTATTCTCTGTTCAATGCACTTTCAAATGGTAAAAGCAAAATTAGAATTTCGATGTACCTACCTGGTTTATAACTTTGGAGACAAAATTTACGAAGACAACAGCCAAAACAATTTCAGACGCCATATAGATTCTGTTGTCAGTGATAAGAGCTATGTTGCTAGTGCCGCTGTTAGTACAAAACCCAGAACTAAGAAGTTACTGCATTTTCTCTTACATAGCGCGAATCGTACTTTGGAAACACGAGTAGGCGATATTAGGCACAGGGGAAATATTTGGGACACTCACCCTAATATGTCATTGGTATTTAATATATTAAATTTTATGTAAACGTTATTCAAGGTTATAAGTTTTTGCTGTACCGAACGCTCCACTGTATTTAGAGAGATCACTTTCTCCATGTCTGGTGTCCAACTTGGAGTTACAAGACCAGGAGCGAACTTCTTGAGTGTTTTCGAAACAGATGTCAAGTGAATGTTTTTTTTTTTTGGATGTTACAAGCAAACGTAATTCATTCCATCGAGCTTCAGTTATGTTTAACTATAGCGAAATATTCTATTATTCAGAATACCTGTCTTCCCCTGATGAGCTAGGGCCCGCTGCTTAAAAGCGCGAGAAATGAAGAGTACGCAGCGACCTCATAGTCTGACACACCTGATTTTTAAATATTTTCACCTGCACAGACATCGGTGCCCCCACCCTACCCTTCTCGTTACATTCTGCACACCTCTCATCGTCTGATTTCGGGCCCGCAATTTCATTTCCCCCCCCCTCCCTCCCTCCCCGAAACTTGTCGGAGAACCAGAACCCTTTACCGAAAACAAAATACAAAAACATTAAAATATATATACCTCACCAACTTCCGGCCCCGCGGCGATCTTCGGACCTCGCTCGCCAAATCGCCCCCTAACGCGACAATGCCCCGGCCCACCGGCCCCGGACCCACGCATCGGGCTCATTTACGGCAGGGGCTACCCGGCGAGCCCTCCCGATCGGTGCTGGGGCTTCAGAATCGCCCGCTGCGTCCCAAAATCTCCGCAGATGCTCACTTTCGACAAGGCGCGTGCCTAAACTGGCCTACGCCTCGATTTTTCCTTCTTGTTACGTTCCCCGAGGGGTCGACGTACGAAATAGGGGCGGAGACCGCCTAACCTATGAACCCGCGATTCGCTCTTTCTCTTTTTTTTTTTTATTATTCCTTCCACTCGGTTTCTGCCGTTCGCGAAGCGCGCGAGTATCGTGTGCTTGCACTCCGATCACGTAGCTGGAAGCTTTTTTACTTTCTTACTTATTTAGTTATTTTGTTTTTTTTTATCTCCCTTAAAAGTTGGTTGTTTTATTGGGGGTAGCCTTCGACCATCATTTTTGCGGTCCCAGGGAAGGAGTGGGGTGGGTAGACGTGTGTGGATGGAGAATGTAACACTTGGCCGCTAATATCTCAATCCACGACAGCAGAAAGAGTCCTTTATTGTACATCATCCGAACTTGGAAGGAAGAACAAACGACTGAAAAAAAATAAACGGCTTCTTTCCGAGTCGTATGCAACGGTGTTTATCCAGTTACGAAAAAAGAAAAGGCCGGATTTCATTGCGGATGATTTGTAGCAGCATATACACCACCATCCAGTTATTCGGGACGTCCTCTGTGTTTGCGGTCAAGAGTGCTCAGAGGCCATTCGAAGTCAGTCGATATCCTACATTCTGAAAAAGGGAGGATCTGAATCTTATAATGCTCAGTTACGACTACCTGCCATCTTCGAAAATACTACATATGTTTAGATACATCGCATTGAACCAAAGACGCGTATTTTGTCGTAACTGGATCGAGAAATTCTGACTCAGTCTTAGAGTTTAACAGAGAGCTGCTAATCTGTACTAGGTGGTTACAACGTGAGCAGTCCCTATACAACCCCAAATTTCTGAGCAGAATCCACTGTTTAATTAGATAAAGCCGCTGACACAGGAAGCTTGTTACAACTACCTGTCATCTTTGAAAATACTACATATGTTCAGGCAAATCGCATTGAACCAAAGACACGTATTTTGTCGTAACTGGATCGAGAAATTCTGCCTCAGTCTTAGAGTTTAACAGAGAGCTGCTAATCTGTACTAGGTGGTTACAACGTGAGCAGTCCCTATACAACCCCAAATTTCTGAGCAGAATCCACTGTTTAATTAGATAAAGCCGCTGACACAGGAAGCTTGTTACAACTACCTGCCATCTTTGAAAATACTACATATGTTTAGACACATCGCATTGAACCAAAGACGCGTATTTTGTCGTAACTGGATCGAGAAATTCTGCCTCAGTCTTAGAGTTAAACAGAGGGCTGCTAATCTGTACTAGGGGGTTGCAACGTGATCAGTCCATATACAACCCCAAAATTCTGGAGCAGAATCTCAGAATCCACTGTTTGGTTAGATAAAGCCTCTGACACAAGAAGCTTGAATGAGAAGGAACTGACTACCCAATCAACAAATTTCTCTGAACCTTTTAATCCTGTTATCTGAATACTAGTACATAAACAATTACACGATATCATCCTAAGTTAGCGGGCTCTAGTAATAATTTACCGCTTTAGAGAACACTGGTCATTTCCTCAGAATTCCCAAATCAAATCTGATTGTGAGGCTGTCGGAGAAAGCATGATGATATGGTAGGAGGAAAATAGAAAAAAGAACGCGCAAGCAAACAGTGACAGAAACATATGTTCGCTGATGCCCCTGAGACCAATGCCTTTCACATCATTATTGGTCAGAAGTCGCACCGTTATATTCCGGATGTCGATAAGGTATGCTCTTTTTCGAAATTATGGTTAGAGAGGGGGCTGTTTGGTTGACCGGTTAGTTGGTTGGTACTAAGAAAATGGTAGTGATGGTCGTTGGCGGCAGGAGCACAAGTCGTACGATGTCCGTATAAGATAACGGTCAAAACTTCGTTATTCTGATCTGAATGGAAATTCAGTCAGTTAAAATAAACCAGATCAAAGATAAATGATAAAGTTTTAAACTTGCTGTCTAATTTGTCGTTCAGGTGAGAGACGTTATACTTGTTAATTGCATGATAATTCCTCGTAATTTTTTGGAATACGCATACATATACATATACATACATACATACATATATATATATATATATATATATATATACTAGCGGACCCGACAGGCGTTGTGCTGTTCAAACGTTGTAAATCCAAAAATCGTAAAATTATTTTAATAAACTATAAATTGCTTGGACCGTTTTGATGAGAAAATATGTTAAAAAAATTATTTTTAAAAAACCTTACACCACCACGCGTACAGTTATCACAACACTCGATCTATCTTAAAATTAGCAAGAATGTGGATGAAATTTCATTAATATGGCTATTAGTATGACTAATCAATGAGCCGTTCAATACTTCATAAGTTGCATAGAATCAAATGAGAACTGACAATTTAAATTTGTAGGTTAAGTTAATTGTTATTCAATTCACGTGTATACAGCATTAAAATTTATGAAAATAAAAAAAAATTCTGAAACGCGATTGCAGCGCTGCCTATGAGATCCAATTGTATACCTAAACTAACCAAAGATCAACAACAACACATAAATAAATAAATTAATTAAAAAAACATTTTCTATCGGATCAAATTGTGAATCTAAACCATTCCCGAACCAACTTAATCACACACACAAAATTTCATTAAAATCAGTCCAGCCGTTTAGGAGGAGTTCAGTGACATACACAAGGACAGAAGATATATATATATATATATATATATATATATATATATATATATAGTCGAACCTCATTATAACGAACTTCAAGGGACTAAAGTTTTTGTTTGCTTTATCCGGTGGTCCGCTGTATACGAATCGTTAAGAAAAATTCTAGAGTTCATAATATGTATAACTCATTTGTTGAAATGTCTATTCAATAATGATGTATTAAAAAAGTGATAAAATCTATTAAAAATGATCATTAAGGAATTAAATCGACTTAATTCAATTAAATTACGTACAATAGGAAAATTGCGGGACCAAAATTTTTGTTCGTTATATCCATGAGTTCATTATATACCGGGTTCGCTATAACGGGGTCGACTGTATATATAAATATACAGTAGAACCCCAATTTTACGTTGTCCGTTTCGTACGTTATCCCACTTCCTACGTCATTTTCTGCTGGTCCGTGAAAATTGCCTATACCGATAATGTTAAAATATCCCAATATGTAAACCAAGAAGCAAATTTGCAAAAAATTGTTAGTATTGAACATGCTGTAGTTGAAATTGTATCTAAAAGCAAAAAACAAGTAAGGATTACACATTTTCCCAATAGTTCATCCGGTAAGTGTCAATTTATGAATAATATGCTTAGACCTTTTTTAACCCCGATTTTACGTTTTCCCGTTTCGTACGTTTTTTACCGCTGGTCCCAAGAAAAACGTAAAATCGGGGTTTCACTGTATGTATGTATGTATATATATATATATATATATATATATATGTGTGTGTGTGTGTGTGTGTGTGTAACAAGAAAACGCGTCTTCCTAAATTACTTTACTTTAAAGCATATTCTATTGTTAATAAAGTACGACCCCTTTTCCAAAATTGCGACCTAAAAGTAAAATAAGATAATTTATCGTAGCCCTGCAGATCATTAAGCAGGCATGTGAACTATGGCAAGTCAATAACATCCCTAGATATGAGTGTTAGAAGTTTATGGGATTCCAAATGTCAGTATAGTGTCAAAATTCTTGAAGAGCCCTCGAGCCACTCTGAAGTTATGTCTTCTATAACGTCAAAAACCCCACTTTGCAAGAACTTTATGGCCACTTATCCTACGCCCAGGTCAACAGTTCGCGGTTCTAACAAGCGCGGGATCTAGCAGTAAAGTCCCCGATAAACTTAAGTGGACACGTGAACTCCACGAATCTAAAGTCGCCCAATTAAAAATTAAGCAGTTTAGGCCCTCTGGCGACAATATCGCAAAACACCCATTTAATATTGCACGAACAGAAGACTTTTCTCTCTTCGTTTCAAACTCTCGTTGCTGTCGGACCTGCTGTCCACAGTCCGGTCGTTACAACGCTCTTCTCTTAACTCTGGCATGTAAACACTGCTG
The DNA here is from genome assembly GCA_907164885.2 of Dolomedes plantarius. Taxonomy (NCBI): domain Eukaryota; kingdom Metazoa; phylum Arthropoda; class Arachnida; order Araneae; family Dolomedidae; genus Dolomedes; species Dolomedes plantarius. The sequence goes on along the minus strand of OU015491.1, from coordinate 78,480,700 downwards.
TTAACACGTCCCGTCCTGGCATGGACGCCGGACAAGTCATGTGGCCGCTGCAGCCTTCGCGATGCTTCATAATTGAATAAAGGTGATTTCCTGGATATCGTCGGAAATGTGTGTTCCTCTTCTATGGCTCCGCGTGTGTTACTCTCCTAAATTTCGTAAGTGTTTTCCTGAATGAACACTCAGCCCGACTGCATCACTCCTCGTACCGACTGCATCTCCCATAAGTTCTGCGCATCAATTCCCTTGTGCTAAATTTTCCAAATGTGATTATTATCACATATATATATATATATATATATATATATATATATATATATATATATATATATATATACGTGTGTGCGTGTTTATACATGTTTAGAAGTAGAAAAATATAGAAATTATAAAAAAAGAATGTTGGCTAACGATTGTGGAATAATTTTTTTTTCAATTTGTAATTTAAAAATAAAATGTTTGCAGCTGCGTAAGAACACAGTTTTATTGTCCTGCACCATGCAGAAGAGCCTTTCAGACGAGAGTCAAACCATTTGCGTAATTGTAGAAGCTTTTTATCAGATAACCAACAAGAAAATATATTTAGTTGCATATATCGTATTTACAACAGACCACATGATTTATAAATTTATATTTGAATTCAAATATGAATGAATATAAAAAAAAAGATACTGCCTTTTACAGAAACGTTGCTACCGCTTCTTTCTCGTCACATTTCATGAAAGACGAGAGCAGAAAGATTACATAAGGTGAAAGAAAAGCAAATTTTAATAAAAAGCCACCACAGTTTTGTTATTCATCTGCTCTGTCGCGCTTTTAATTCACATCGTTTTCATCCGACACCCACATACTTTCATCGTAGTCATTACGAGTTCATGAAAATGCATGAGTTAACCGTCCATGTCCATAAATAACGTCTCTAAGAGGAGAGCTCCGTAACTTACAAGACACCCATTATTTTCCTCGGGGAAGCAGATAAAGAATGAGAGAGAGAGAGAGGTTTTATGTATGGTTTTTCAATGAAAATATTTTCTAGGTATGATTCGGAGCATTCTCGGAAAAGAACGCTCCCCGGGGATATTTGCCTTTGACATTTGTCAGATTGAAAAGCTCCTGTGAAAGCGTATATTATGCGAGTGAATCCTTTGTGTCTTGTGCTCTTCTTGTAAGGATTATGGTTCTCTCACGTGTTTTCCTCTGTAATACTTTCGAATAGACTGACGTGGAGAACAGAATGAAGAACACTGAATGCCAAAACTGAGGATAACTATACAAAAGTATTAATATCCGAGAGAAATGAAGATTAAGAGGATTTTCCGATTTGAAGTTTGTTTCCTTTTCGGTTTATACAAATTTCATACAAATTTCTGTAAACTAGGTAATATTAATGAGCAAAGATTATACACATATGTGTGAGTTATATGTTACCTGTTCCGCATTTGATTCATTTATCACATAGTTCAATTAATTAACTGAAACAATTCCAAAATTATATCACCAAGTTCATTTTTTTTGAGGGGGGGGGTTGTATTTGATTTCGTTTCTTGGTATATGTATTTATATACAGGCAACTCGCATACACTCAGATATACACATACATACATTCATATATATATATATATATATATATATATATATATATATAATATATATATATATGCGAAGTGGAGATGTCCACGCTCCGACTTCAACCAACGATAGCGCCCTCTGTGACGAAGCGAGGAGTTAGCCAGAAGAAGCGATGATGCTGAACGAGAAACGACTGGGCAAGAGACGCGACCGCTATGACGAACTCTCCCCCTTTAAATTTCTAACTGTAAATGCTGCCCCACTGTAAATAATGCCCCTAGACTAGATTTAGATATCATTAAGCGTTTCATATCGAGCCCGTGTTCGTGTCTCTGTGTCCACATATATATATATATATATATATATATATATATATATATATATATATATATATGTACATATATATAAAAATATATATATATATATTGATTAAGTGAAACTCCTCTGGCCGGCCAGCCTTCTAAACGGCCATATTTTTTTCAGAACCGATTAAATACTCCATAGAGGAAAGTTATGGAGAAAACCTCTTTCCAACAGCCACCCCTCAAAACGGCCACTTATTTTCGGAACCACGACAGGCCGTCATAGAGAAGCTTCACTGTATATATACACACATGTATGTATGTATGTATGTATATGTATGTATGTATGTATGTATATGTATGTATGTATGTATGTATATGTATGTATGTATATATATATATATATATATATATATATATATATATATATATATATATATATATATATATATATATATATATATATATATATATATATATAAATGTATGTACCTATAAAAAAAGAATTACATATCGTAAATTGATTTAAATATTTGCTCAATACTTCGTTCTTTTAGGAGTAGCAGTCATTACTAAAACATCAAATTTCATAATTCCTTGAAGTTCATAAAATATTTCGAAAGAAATTTTAAACCGTGTAAATCATCCTCTTTCTTTCAGCCTCGGCCCCACGATTCGTTTCTCTACGTGAAAGAAGGGATTAGAAGGATCGAAAGAGAGAGAGAGATTTGTTTTACGCAGCGCGTCTCGTCAATGAAAACTTTTTCCTTTTCTGGTGATAAAATTGCGCATTGCGCGAAACGGGGACGCGCGGAAATTTTTACCTCTGACATTTGTTAAGAGAGACGAGACTGAGGAGAGCATTTTCTGTAGTTTTCTGTAGCCACGTGGAGATTTTTTACTTTTATAGAGTACATCGTCTGAGAGTACTTTTAAGTAGATCGAGATAAAATCAATTACAGTGCTGAAGGACTATATTAAAAAGAAAGATAAAGAAAGAGGCTTAGTTATATGAAAATAGTATGCCGAACTGATCAGGATTTAAATTATAAATGGATTAGAAACTCATACTTTAATTAGTAAATTATTTCAGTAGTACTCGTTTAAAAACGCAGTTTCATTCATTTTCACGTTTCAATTAGCCAATTTATATTTAAGTACAGTAAGTTCTCGACTTACCGCGATTAATTCGTTTCAGAACAGTCAAAATTTACCATCATCAACATCATAATATACATATATACATACATACATACATAGATGCATATATATATATATATATATATATATATATATATATATATATAGTGTTTGTGCTCTAAATTTTCAAAAATACTTAACCCTTACGCTTGTATCAGTGCAAGACTTATCGGTATGCGTTTACGTTAGAGATCTTCAGTCCAAATTTATCAATAATCTCTCTGTCGTTTCTAATAAAAACACCTCTTTTCTTCGAAATTATCGCACTATTAAAGTTGAAAAAATACAACCGCGTATCTACGAATCCGCGTAACTCGAGGACTTACTGTACAAGTTTTTTCATACATACAGCGTGTCCGAAAAACATATTTATTATACTAAATATAATTAACAAAAATACGAAAGGGTGAAATGAAATGCAGTTTGCGGCAAAAGAATGAATAAATCTAACAGTTTTTTTTTCTTTCTTTACCTTCAATGCAGTACCTTCAATGCAGCTAGCTCTACGTGAGCTCCATTAGCAGCACGAGGAATTTTCAGTTTGTTGTCGATTTCCCGCCAAGTGTCTTTTAAAATTCGCGGTGTAACAGATTGCGAATTGTATCCTTCTCTTTGAAACGGAAATATCGGAAACATGTGTTTGATAAACAATGTCTTTTACGTAACCCCACAAGAAAAAACTCAGTGTAGTTACGTCGGGCGATCGCGGTGGTCAAGGTATTGGTCCTCCCCGACCAATCTATACTTATATATAAAGAGAGAGCGATTTTGTACGTGGAGGGTAATCTTCAGAACCACTGTACCTATTTGAAAAATTCTTTCACTATTTGAAAGGTACATTATTCCAGATGGACATAGGCTATATATTATGTATATCTGATCAGTAGAAATAAAGTTAGGGGCTTAATCCTAACAATCTCCATTGTTTCCGCTACTGTCTTCTACCGCTTTTTGTTCCGAAGATTTCAACGATCCTTATCGTGGTGCTATCGCGGTGGGCTTCTGTTCTGACGCTAGCGGTTCGAACCTAGCCGTTCTCCGGCACGCCTTTTTCGTTTAAAAATTTTATTTTAATTATTAACTAACATAAAATTAATTTAAGGTACTATTTAGGTTATTATTAAGGTAAAAAAAGATTTACAATTTATTGGCCATCAACTGGAAATTTATTGGTATAATATTTTGTTCAACCCGGACAAAGTCGGGACGGGCCGCTAGTATTATATATTCTATCAAGTATTGATACTAGAAAAAACTGTTAGATTTCTTCATTGTGTTGCCGCAAACTGAATTTCATTTGACCTGTTCGTGTTTTTGTTATTACAATCAAAAGCCGTTATAACGAACTTCAAGGGACCAAAGGTTTTGTTCGCTTTAGCCGGTGGTTCGCAATATCCGAACCGTTAAGAAAAGCGCTATAGTTCACGAAATGTATAACTCATTAGTTGCAATGCGTATTCAATAATGATGTATTAATAAAATGATAAAATCTATTAAAAATGATCATTAATGAATAAGATCGACTAAAATCGATTACATTAAACTGACACAATACTAATTATATTACTTGCAATAGGAAAACGGCGGGACCAAAATTTTCGTTCGTTATATCCGTGAGTCCGTTATATACCGGGTTCGCTATATCGGGGTTCGACTTTAATCCTTAGAATAATGAAGATCTTTCTCGGACACGCTGTATTACTTCAAATAGTATTTAAAACTAATAAGATTATTGAATATTTAAAAGTCATTGTAATGAACCCGTTAGGTAATTCCTTACGCCCTCCAACGGATACCATAATAGCTAAAAATGTAAGGCCACACTCTTTTTTCTGCCGAAATCCTGTAACAGTAAAATATTTAATATTATTTTTAAATTTAATATAGATTTTATATGTTATTCATAACATAAGAATAGAAACTTTTGTTGCTGGTATTAAAATGCATTTTCTGCCTCTTATTAGCTACGTAGTAAACCATTCGATATGTTTACCTGTCTCGTACGACGTTTCAAATATTACAAGGAATATCACAGCATCTTTGAGAAAGGGCCAATCATCAATACCTGGTTCTCTTTTATGCTGCTATTAATACGTGTCGTATCTAAGTTTTTCAAACAGTGGATAGAAAATCTCAAACTAAACAAACAGATATTTGTAGAAAATGGAAAATAATGAGGTGTGGTGTGGTGTGGTAGCAGTCAGCACAAACAAACTGTAAGCCGAAAACAAACTTCATTTACCGTGGTGTGAAGAAAATCATATTTGGACAATGACTTCCACTTTTTCATAACACTTTCGCTAGGCTGCTGATTGTTCATTCAAAAAGCTATTGGCAGAAAATGGAAAATAGTGAATTGTGGCTTGTCAGCCGACTGCTAAAACTGCAAGTCACTGTTTGTGGTAGGATATGGAATATCTGAACAATAAAAGACTGGTAGAAAAAAAATGAATTCGTTTCACTTTGTGATATGATAAATAAAGAGATCTTTCTTTAGACACCAAATGTTTTCACCTGTACGATCAGGAAGATCAATTAATCCAACGATCAAATGAAAATTACATTCCGTCAAATGTCATTCATGATGATAACCACATTTCACCGGTTAGAACTGTTCGAGATTGACTTCGTGTTGGCCTAGGTAGTTTTGAGCAGACTTTCGGTACCTTTCAGTGCCTAAAAAGATAATAGATTAAATTTGCTGGGAACACACTCCAGTCAGCCACATTTGTACGCATCAAATTTGAGTCAACAAAAAATCTAGGTGTTAAATTCGTAATCTGAAAATGATTTAAATTTTCTCCTATATCGCTACCAAGGCGTATATGTGTCAGAAGAATTGGAAAAGAGGAATGTGTGTGTGTGTGTGTATGTATATATATATATATATATATATATATATATATATATATATATATATATATATATATATATATATATATATATATATATATATATAATGTATGTATATATGCATACATGTTTGTGTGTCCAATTTGTTTTAACGACCTACCTAGTACATGGTTTGGGCATCTTTTGCTCTCAATAGTGCGAGTCTCTTTCGTATGGACTCGGTGATATGTTGGTAGGTGACTTGATGAACCTAAAACCACATCTTAGGAACTTGCATTTCCAGTTCTCAAAGTTTTGATGGTTCTGATTACAGCTACCTGATGACCCTTTTGATTTCATCCAACTAATGCTGAATTGGGTTGAAATCTGGGCATTGTGGTGGACAACTAAGCAAGGTGAGGTTCCGCGATGCTCTTCTAATCATCTGTGGACAATGTGAGATTTGTGGTATGGAGCATTGTCTTCCTAGAAGTATCCATCTCCAGTATCCCTCAAACCATTAACATCATTGGATGTACTTGGTGAGCGACAATACATAAATACCGTTACGCAATCAGACGTTCATCTACCCTTTCTATATATTCGCCCCCTGCCATCTGGTGTGATTGAAAAGTTGATTCGTCGGACCACATCACCTTTCCCAATTCATTTACTGTCCAAACCTTATGATTCTGTGGGAACTGAAGACGTTTGATCTTGTTAGCAGAAGATAGCAAAGGCTTTTGAGCAGGCATTTGGCTTCCATATCATCTACGGTGTAAAAGTGCTGAGAACAGTGCGTTGAGAGGCAATCGGAGTTGGTCCCTGATTTACATTCGCTTTAATTTGTTGTCTTTCTGTTTGACTGGACAAATCTGGAAGATCTCTTCTCAGCTCGAGCATCCAGCAGCCGGTGACGACCACACGCCGTACGTTGAGACCCGTCTTTTTGTTTCGTAGCCCACACACTCTTTGCACACATAAACAAGAGCTACTCTCGAACCCTTCACTAGCGAAGCAGTCTAGCTGATACTCAGATCTACTGCTCTTAGAAACCAGAATCATCCTACTTTCAAAGTTCTGTAAATCGCGCTTATTAATCACTCCTCCAGAAGCAATGCACTGCAACTCTGTCTTCACAAATATCCAGCAATTCCTTTTTATGCCAGTCTTAACTTGTAGCAGCAACAGTGGGATGACATAGCTTTATTTTCAGAAAGTTGTCAGGGAGTGGGGGAGTCATAGTAAATTTGCAACTCAGTATATATATATATATATATATATATATATATATATATATATATACATAAGTATGTAAATGGAAAGGGGGTGGGGTGGGGGGGTTCAGAAAGTTATTATGCACAAACGGACAAATTCGAGAAAAAAAATTTTAAAGAAAGATAAAATCCCTCTCTCTATTTACAGTTTAGGCTTGTTTCATTTCTTAATTCTGTCGCAGTCAGCATGGCTAAAGTACATGCTCTGTTTCAAACTAAAGTTTTAAGCAGCTTGAAGTATATGTCAGCGGAGGTAGAAATTTAACTATTTATTTTTCAAGAATATAACGTACTCTTGGAAACACATATATTTACGTTAATTACTATTCCCGGAAGGTGTAACATACGAATACCGCTTCTCCTTTACATCATATCCTGTGACACGCGCCCTAAAACAGCGAAAATGATTATAGAATGAGATTCAACGTTAAACAATGGAAACTTTCTTTCTGGGTATAAAATTGCGCATTGCGCGAAACACACTCTGGAGATTTTTACCTCTGACATTTGTTTAGCGACTCCACGGGAAAATTTCTAGAATATCAATTGCGAACAGACAAAATTCTCCTGTTTTGAAAGTTATACTAGAGAGAGGAGATTTTATTGAAGTTATATATATATATATATATATATATATATATATATATATATATATATATTCTTTCTCAAAATGTAGTTTCTTCTGCGTATTTTAATAATGGATATTGTAGATGAATATCTGAAAATATACGACCGGAATTTTTAATAAACGTGAAATTTTGGATGAAATTTTAGCATTTCGCTTTTAAACTGTATGGGGCAGATAGTTTAAATGAATTCGTTTTGTGGAAATGCTGTTATGTATTCTTGCCTTGTATGATCGCGATTAAACAAAGATAAAATTGAAAATTAAGTAAAAGCTATTAATTCACATTTTTATTTCTATGTTATGTTAATACTTTCAATTTAATGTTTTGACAGTTTCATTTGCAAGTTGTTGTTTTTTTTTGTTCAATATTTTGATAAAAAACTATCATATTTCCCGATTATAAATATCAAATAAAATTCATGTACTGTGAAAATTGTCTATTGCGGCTAGTCACGGTTCCGAATATAAGTAGCAGTTTTGAGAGGTGGTCGTCGAATAGGGGTCGATTTCTCTATGGTGTCCAGTGATGGTTACGAAAAAATGTGGCTGTTTTAAGAAGTGGCCGTCGAATAAGTGTGGGAATTAGGGTAGAGAATTTTCACTATATATATATCTATATATATATATATATATATATATATATATATATATATATATATATATATATATATATATATATATATAATATATATATACATATATATATATATATATATATATACACACATAATTAAGTTCTCTTATTTTAGTCCCCTTTCCTTTACACATCTCCCTTAACCATAGCTGGAGTGTTGAATTAGTTCTGAACAAAATATAGCCGTTTAGAGGGGTGGCCCGCTAGAAAAATTTCACTGAATATCAAATATGACGTGAAAATCAACTTTATCAATTTCTTTACACACAATTTTAGAACTGTCAATTGACCCCGAAGCTACCTTCGGACCGATGCAGTAATTGAGTTGCGTCTCATTATTTTAAATTGAAAAATTCTCTCCATAAAAATGTAAATCCAGAAGTATACTTCTTGTGTTTGAAGAACTTGTCACAGATTGGAAGCTTTGAGGGAAAACTGAATTCTTGGAGCTTGCTATGAATGGGTTACTTTTGGGGTCTCGATGAAACACTGAATTCCTGAAGCTTGCTAAGAATGGGTTACTTTTAGGGTCTCAATGAAACAGGAGGTTCAGGAAGCACTTTTGCGCTTTGCCGTCACTGATTATGCTGTCTGGACGGCCGCCACTTACTAAGCTGCAGAGCTCATCGTGGGTCCTCTTTGGTAGAGCGTTATTAAGAAGTACGGAGCTGAAATTCCACCTGAAATAATGACCTTTTTTCTTTCTTTCGTCCTTTTACCTCTATTTTTTTGTGCTTGTTTGTTTTACGAAGTTATCAAGTCTCTTGGCATTAGAAAGAAAAAAGGAAGTACTTCTACAAATTATATCAAGAAATGCAGCTAAGTAAGCTTGGAATTAAATGGAAGGTGTGCCCCTTCCATTTAATGAGACTGCAAAGAGTATTTTCACGGGGAAAATATTCGTTGCAGGAGAGAAGGGACGTTGCATAAACTGACATTTCGACAGGAAAGGGGTATGTGGTTAAAATAATGGAAGTTTTGCGGAGGAATGCGGTGTTAATAAAAATTAATTAAAAAAAGAATAGAGGATAAACGTAACGAGAATACTAATTTCAAAATTAAGAATCGCTGATTGTTTATGTCCAAGCCAGCTTTTTGCAATTTATATTCCTCTGAAAATCGTACAATATATGTTCCTTAATTTTTGCGATTCCTTGAAAATCTAAAATATTAAAACAAATATCAGGAAAAATATCAGTATAGATAATATTTGAATATCTGACTACGCAGCAACAGAATTAGTTTTAATTGTCTGCCTTTGTAATACTTATATAACATTTATGAAGTCATCGCGAAAGTTTGGTTTAAAAATCAGAATGCAGGGATTATATAATAAGTTCTGCTTCTAATTCAGAAACACACAAAAGAAGCACGAGGAGCATGAAGAGCAAATGGAAGCCTTTGACAAATTTTTTCTAGTCCGTTTTAAAACATTTGGATTTTTTTAATGGTCTAAAATATGATTATTTTTTCTGAACAGACGATGACAAGCGTGCAAGATGAAAGAAGATTTGTCTCCCACAAAGCTAAGCTAAACACGACGGAAAGTTTAAAGATTGTTTTATCACCTACAAAAATTGATTGACGCTTTGCATTGAATGAAATGGCTTTTATTTTGACGAATATTTAAATATATTTCTGTAAAAGATAAGGAAAAGCTTATCTGCCACCGTGGAGATAAGCGTTTGTGATATTACATTCCAAAAGCTCTGTGGTATATTTGTCAAGAAAATAAAATGGCTCTTATTTTGATGAATATTTAAATCCATTTCTACAAAAGATAAGTAAAGGCTTATCTGCCATCGTGGAGATATGTGTTTGTGATATTTTATTCTAAAAGTTCTAAAGTATATTTCTCAAGAAAATAAAAAGACCTTAATTTTTAAAAGTTATCACGAACCAATTAACTATTAGATATTAAAAGACAAATTTTATTTTGGCAGTAGTAGGATGATCAAAGTCATTCATTCTTCTTACACTCCGCAATCATTAATTTTATTATATTTGCTCACTATTCCGACGTGTGAATGAATGAAGTCCATGAGCGTAGGCTGTCGGAGTAAACGAGTCACATTTATATGCAAAAGATTTTCTGAATCTTATCGATGAAACGATCAAAATCCGCTCTCTTTTGGTGAAAAAAAAAGGAGGAAAACTGGATTTCTGGCGGGATGCTTTTTCTTTTTGTCTTAATCGCAGATTACGTCGCTGAATGTAAATAGTTCGCGAAGAAGTCGGTTAGGGAAAAGAGGGTTAGAACGTGCCGACGAAATGGCATTCTCTGTCTTGTTAGCCCATTTCAGCCGTTGTTCAAGTATTCCAGAGCGTTTAGTTTCGTCTGTCTGTTTCTGCAGTAATATTGGACTAGTTAAATGAAAACTTAGTATATTAACAACATTGTGATGGAAAAGCTTTATTAACCTTTTATCTCCCATAAAAATTTTCGCCTTTATTTTGCTCAATTGGTTTTGGATGAGATGTAAAACAACCCAAAAAACCAACGTTAAATAGGACTATCGAACCCTGGTCTTCTAACTTCGAGGCAGGGTTTCTGCCAACCAAGATATCTCGGCTGTGTCAAGAATCCTGTCTTTTTTTAATTTTATTCTTAGCATTTTCCGGGCTTCCTTACAAAACAATTTTGTTCAAGACTGGGAGTCGAACACGAATTTTCTAAAGTGCTTACTCCACTGCTGATTTGATTCATTTATTTAAAGATATAAGTAACAAACACTATAATAGGATATATTAATAGGATATATAATAGGATATATTAATTCTAATACATGCGGTCGCTAACTGTCGAGAGTTTCACCTACCCGCGACTTACATCGCTAGTTGAAGGTTAACAGAAATGGCGACTCTTTTGGAAAACTGGTCTCGCGAACAAATCCGCTCAGTTATTCGATTTCTGTGGGCGAAACATGTAAGCGCGGCTGAAATTCACCGGCAGCATCTTCCTTTACGACTTTCATCTTCCATCACGACAACGCACGACCTCATACAGCCCAGAGGACCACTACGCAGTTGAAGAAATTTCGCTGGGACATCATCGACCACCCTTCCTTCAGCCCGGACCTCGCTCCAAGCGACTTCCATTTCTTTCCTCACTTAAAGGTGGACCTAGGGGGCCGACGATTCGCTCCAGACGAGGAGGTGAAACACTTCGTCACAACGTGGCTGAACACGTAAAGGACAGGAGTTTTACCAGGAGGGAATATTCAAACTCATCCCACGAAGCGACAAATTCCTAAACGTATATGGAGACTATGTCGAAAAATAACCTAATGTATGCACTATCAGCCTAGCTGTATTGGTTTTATGAAATAGAATGTACACGTCTCATTGCAAGCTTTGTAACCTTACTTTTTGATCACCCCTCGTAGTATAACACTGGAGGGCTACAAAATCGCTTAGAAAGAGTTATTTTAAAATTAATTTGAGACTTGCAATGGATGCTTAGAGCACAAATGTTTGACATCAAACCTAACAGATGTGGTCTTGAGAGTAGCTAATACTTTCTCAGGAACGGGTGCATCGATTTGTGACACAATCCATCGGGCGTGAGAATAATTAGTTCAACTTAATATTTATTTAAGTGGGTCCAACTAATTTTATTTTATTTTTTTTTTTTTTTTTTTTGCTTAACAGAAGAAAAAAATGTCGTGACACCCTTGGCCAATCTCAATGTACCGTAAAATGCCGCGACATACTGGTTGGGAAGCACTGCGTTACACCAACGACGTTGAATGTTGACCATTCATTTATGTGCTATTTCAAACGAATCTCAATTTTTCATCATTAGCCTATGGCATATTTATGCACGAAATTGCTTATTTTCATGGCTTATGTCGATCATGTCGATTTCCAGAGCATTTAGGTGCCCTATTATCAGTTACTACACTTACCGGGGAGAAGAACACGAATCTTCTTAATGTTATGAGAAAGTCTTAGTTCCGGTCATTGTCATCGGAAGTTAAATTTTTCTAAAAATATTTGCTGTCTGCATATTAGTTTTCATTTCCGTTGTATGCATCAAAAAGCAGATATTTAAATTGAGAGCACACGTGTTATTTTTTTAAAAATTTTTAGATGATGTAAATTTTGAAATGAAAGACATCTCTTATTTTAATTCCGTGCTATGCGTTAACCAATAAAAGTTTCAAAATGCTCTATGACCTCAAAAATCAACTGTTGAAAATGAAAAAAAGAGGGTTTTTTTTTTTGTTGGTGGTGGTAGATTGGGTTACTTAAATCTCAATGGTAATTTTTTATAGTGAACCGCTACAAGCACCCATGAAAACTAGTGTGATACTGGCACGAAGACCAGAACCTTAAAAACAAAAGAAGAAAAAAAGACCAGCACCTTTAAAAAAATGAAAATAGAGAGAAAACGCAATTGAAACTGCGTTTTTATTGTATCACAAAAGATTATCGTTAAAAATATTCCCCATAGATTTACATGGGATTTCATGATCCGATTCTGAACGGCTAGGCACACCCATGGCAACTGGTACCTTGACTCAGCACGAAAGACCAGAGCCTCTTTTTTGTTTCTTTGTTATAGTTGTTTGCCAATGCGGAGCACTTGTTAATGAAAACATTCGCACTTTATCCTCGAGAATCGTTGGTTGTTGTCAATGATGTACATATAGGTACTAGCTGAATACCCGTGCTTCGCTACGAAGTACGTTCAAATTAAATAGAACGGTCAATGTATGCAATTAATTTGTATGTTTAATATCCATAAAACATACTAATTTGAATTAAATTCTTAAAAAACTTCCATCTCAACTAGTTTAGGGGTTAAATTTGATCTTTTACCATATTTCAATATTTTTTTACCAATTTATCTCGTTATGCACGTGACGCAAAATTAATTTAAAGTATCACAAAAAGAAAAGAAACCACGTGATCAGAATTTAATAAATTAAATTCTAAAAATTAATCTTTAAAAATTCCCCAAAAATGGAGGTAAAGATTCGAACAAGATTTCATTTTAAAGGAATTTTTATGATCTTTCTCGTGATATAAACTTTATAACCCTCAGATTATTATTTTAAATGCGAAATTAGAAAAAAATTACAAAAATAGCTTAAAAATTTAATTTAAAAAAATCTAAGAATTTTTCAAAAATCTTTCTTAATACACCTCTACACTATAAGAAGAATTTTCGCCATGCAAAATTTCAGCTTTTTAATTCCAGCGGTTTGGTCTGCGCGTTATCTGTCAGTCAGTCAGTCACGGAACTGTTTTATATATATAGATAGGTGAACCAACACCACCCCATGGTGGTGCTACTTCAATTTTCACCGAGCACCCTTAGGAGTGACATCTGGAGGGCTCTTACCTTCTTCCACTGACCTCATAGAAGAACTTTCAGGTTCGTCCGAAGCCCAAACCTCTACCACTAGCCTACCTAGGGCTCTAAGAACCTTAAATAAAAATCTACGTTCCTCTTTTTCAGGAGTTATCGATACCTAAGCTCCAAAACCTCTCAACTTAAAAATTACCTATTTTACAGGAGGGCCAAAAAGCATTTTAACTAATAAGTCACAGCTGTAAATAAGTCACAAATAAGTCACAGCTGTTCATTAAAATGCCTTTAGAATGCACTTAACACTATTTATTGAGTTTTCTTATGAATCAGTAGATGGAAGCAGCTGTGGGTTATCGTACTGCCATGTAAAATGAAAACAGAAAATAATAGTAGTTGAGAGTTTTTGGAGTTTAGGTATCGTTATGTCTGACACATATGTTAGTATAAACTATTAACAGTTATGTTAACTGTAACCGTGTTTTATGTAATGTAACTGTAACTGTGTTTTAGGTAATGTAACTGTAACTGTGTTTGTAACTGACAACAAGGACTGGAGAGCGTACTACTGCATGTGGCAGTTCGGTAATAGCACTAGAGTGTGCATGGCGACTGTGCTTTGGCAGCATATATGAATGTTGTTAATTGTGTATCTTTTTAAACTGTTTAATCACGACTAAGTGCAGGCCCCGACTTAGCCTAATTGGGGCCCGGGGCAAAAACTTCTTTGGGGGCCCCCCTCTGCTTCACTACTTCAGTAATGAAGAACTTAATACTTATTACTAAACTTTCTATTCGATTTGGGCCCCCCCCCTCTGATGTGGGGGCCCGGGGCAACTGCCCCGTATGCCCCTGCCTTAGCAGGCTCTGACTAAGTGTCTTCTCTGACATGATAACAACTAAATAACAATGTCATGTTGGAAGCGTGCATTGCGAGAGCTAAACCGTCCTTGATAATTTTCGCATTCAGAGACTCCTCCCTCTGTCTGTCTATGAAAATTAAATTAAAAAAATTAAAACGAAATAATTAGTAATTAACATATGCTAACCGTCCTCATTGTCCGACGATGATGCAACGCGTAACGGTCGAACCGAAACAACAAACAAAACGAGATAAAAATTATTATCGAGCACCCTGTTTTATGATTTCGCGGGGCCAATCCTTTGCGATCTCGCAGGTGCCTCTTTGTGTTGTCATTAGAATATCTTATCAAAATAAAAAATGAAAATAAAAAAAATCGTGTCAGTATGCGGATCGTCCACTTTTCGCCCGGGGCCAGGAAGTGGCTGCATACCTCGCGAGCAAACATTTACGAGAGGACCTCGTTTTATGAATGAGCTCAGTTTAAATGAGCGAGGAAGAAAAAAAAAAGTAGTGGTATGTTTTTTTCCTCTATCTCTCTTTAAATCAGCTCATAAAAAAAAATTAAAAAAAGAAAGGTCTGAGACGCTGTCCAAGGTGAAAGTTACGCACGTCCATGCACGTGCAGTATATGTGCACACCTGTGGCCAGAAACCTGTCTGTGAGTGAACAAGCAATAAAAGAACGGTCGAGAATATGCAGGAGTGTTCATTGAGAAAGATTTGGCAAAGGCTTTTAGGTGACCAGATTGGGCGGGTACTGGTTCTCGGGGGATCGGGGAAGACAAATAGATGACAATGGTTTCCGTCCGAAACGGTGATATTTGATTTGTTGTTTTCGCGCGGAGCGGACATATTCCTTGGCGGGAGGGACTCGCTGGCAGAGATTAGGGGCTCAACGGGGTACCGCGGTTAAAAAGGAACACTCCGAGACTCATATACTCATCATAATGGGACGCCCGCCTAACTTTAAATGCATGACAGACGCTTCACGAAAGAAATCAGGTTTTTTTTTTTAATCCATTCAATTGAAGCACGGGTTCTTAACCGGTGGTCTTGGAGGACCCAAGAAATAGTCCGCGAAGTCAGCAATGATAATTTTTCTTTTAAATTCGTTCAATCATTTCAAAACGATGACTGCATATGTAACAATTTTATAAAATTAGGGCAAAAAAATTTTTTTTTCGGCTGTGGATTTTTTTTTTTTTTTGGGGGGGGGAGGGGTTAAATTCTAAAACAATTCTGTATTTCTTCCGTTTCCGGACCTTACGACCAAGAACAAACCCTGCTCTGCTAAAAAAAAATCCCTCTCGTGTATTTTCCGTGACGTAGATTACAGCAATTTTACAACTAGCAAATGCAAGCTCAAAAATCTCATTCATTTTAAAGTTTTCATAGGCTTTTATGTTTTCTAAAAAGTTTGTTTGACGCTAAATTTCTTTCAAAGTTTATTAAAGTCTTTTTTTAAAGCGGAGGCTTTTGTCGTCAAACATTCGCCTCTACTACGCCGCATTTTACCGTCCATTTTATTATGGTGACACCATACCATATAGGCGGACAGCATTATCCCTATGAAGGGACGAAACAAACGGATGCATTCTTCGTGGCGCGACGCGGGGATTCGACCCGAGCACCTTCAGCAGCGAAAACCAGCGCGCTGTACCACAGGGCCGCGGCAAGCCCTCTTTCGTTGAAGTTATTTATGACAAATAGTTTGCTCAGAAAATTAAACTCATTTTTCCCTCTAAAAGGGGTTTGTTGGGTGAGGGTCCAGAATGATTTTTTTTAATATTTTGTTTGTTTATTTATTTATTTGCATTTATATTTGTATTATTTTATTTTGTTTCATTTTATTTATTTATTTATTTATATTTATATTTTATTTTTTTAGGGGGTAGGCATGCGATTCTCTATCGACTAAAGGTTAAGGGCCACTTAACTAATGGCTTGGAGTTGGTCTCTCATTTTACCCGCATCTATAACTGAAAATTGAATTGGATGCTGACAAAAGATTTATTTTCGTGCCCTGATTGTAAATGAAACATTTAAGGTAAGAAAATAAATATATAAAAAAATGCACTGATAGTCCTTTATTTTTAGAGCTACTGTCACTCATTTCTACGGGTTAGCTAAATAGTAGGCCGGGACAGACAGTTTAACGGTTTGAAACACCATGTGAAACTCGGGACTCGAGCCTTCAAATTCTGGCTGCGACCTAAACTTTCAGCGATCGTCCACCCTATAAGACGATGCAACATTTGACGTCGCAGATCTCTTACACTTACGATAAGTCGTGGGAAATTTTCCTTGGCTATTTCTGAATCACAGATTAGCATTCTTTTGCATGAAGGTAACTTTTAGATAAATAGTACGCAATTTTTTAAAAATTTTAAAAATTTCAAAAGTTTATTTCTTTCCGGGTTTTAAATTTCTGTTAATATCTATCACTATAAAATAAATTTTTTAAATATAAATTAAAACAAAAAGATTTTTGAAAAACATACGCATTGTATTTTAAGATAAAAAGGAAAAAAAACTGAGAAATACTAATCTGTAATTTTGCTAATCTGTAATTTTACTAATCTGCAATCAGGAAAAAATTTGCTAGGAAAATCCCCCCCCCCCCCCACACACACACACACACACTGCTTAATTTACATGGGAATCTTCGAGGACAACTGAATATATAACGACTGGTGTGATTTATAAGAAGCAGATATTTGAAAGCAGATATTTTAAAATCATTTGAGGAATATCCAGATTGAAATAAATAACCTACAGGTACATAAAAAGAACGAACCAATTGCAATTTTAATAATTCTGCTTTCGAGCTTCAGACACCAGAAAACCTGAATTAAGCTAATTAGAAAAAAACAAAAGAATCTCCGAGGTAGATTACAAAATACATGTCCAGCGATATAAATATTTCAAGAGTTGTTAATCTGCGTCTATTCTTTTTATGATGGAGTAGGGTTACTCAAAAAATTTCCTGAATTTCGAGAGAAAAATATTAGTTCATCCTTAATTTGACACTGTTCACATTTTTTAGAGATTTATCATGGTGTTTCATATCTTTAACTACAACCAATATACACTGAAGTGCCACTGAATTAGGGATAGCAAAGCCTATGCAAATTGTGTAGCGCTGCGCATCATGTATGCGCAAGTGAGGGCGCTGTGGTAACTGCATATATAGCGCGTACTGTGGTTGTTCTGAATTAGTTGTTGGAATTGCCAGTATGGGTAAACTGCCTGATATAGACGCCTACGATAGCGGACAAATCGTAGGTCAGCGACGCATGGGCCATTCAATTTCCGAAATCGTCAGACAGCTAGGATTTTCAAGGTCGACAGTGTCAAGAGTATACCAAGAATACATGGATGGTGGAAAAAAACTAGAGATCGGGCAAACTGCAAAGGACATCGGGCTGCACGTCTTGCCTGGGCAAGAGAGCACAGAGACTGGAGTGTAGAGGACTGGAAACGAGTAGCATGGAGTGATGAGTCTCGATTCCGACTACTTAACGCCGACGGGAGGCTGAAAATATGGCGTCAGGCTCATGAAGCCATGAATCCTGCATGCCTGGCTAGAACTGTACAAGGGCATGGTGGCTCAATCATGGTCTGGGGTGTTTTTTCGTGGCACAGTTTGGGATCTTTGGTGCGTGTACCAACCTCCCTCAATGCAATTCGGTACGTAGAGTTGCTGGGTGATCACCTCCATCCGTTTATGCTGTTATGTTATCACCTATGGATTGGAGTTGGATGTAATGGAGTTTTCCAGCAAGACAACTGTACCTCTCACAAGTCCCGGTTTGCTACTGGGTGGTTGGATGAGCATTCCTCTGACTTCTCTGTCATGAATTGGCCACCTAGAAGCCCAGACTTAAATCCTATTGAGCATCTTTGGGATGTTTTGGAACAAGGCGTGAAAGGCCATCGCACAGCACCAAAGAACCTTACTGAATTATGGACAGCTTTAGCCAATATTTGGCAAGCCATTCCCGTGGAACGTTTCCAGAAACTTGTTGAATCTATGCCTCGTCGTGTGGCAGCCGTTATCAAGGCCAGAGGAGGCCCAACTCGTTACTAGGTAGGTATCCCTAATTCAGTGGCACTTCAGTGTATTTTGCTATATATCCAATACTATTTTTATACTGTTTTTGACACGGCAACCTTCTCAGTGAATGGATAATATTTTCATACATCACCATGCCTTTGTGTGTTGTTCTTGTTGTGACTGATGCCCCTTGACCGACACTTTGTGTCAGTTCAAGTCTATAACGGCTATTGGGCAAAGTGGTGAGCCTCCGATTTTTAATAGCACCACAAGGGTCGGAGTCCGACTTGACTAAAGGACCGGTCCAGTAATTTTGAACCAATTCAAGTGATGTGACCGGAATACTTGACCCCGCAAACTCCAGAGGTAAATTTGAGAACTTGGAGGATATTGTAGCCACGACAAATATTTTGTGCACCAGCTGCCATTAGTGTATGCGGCAGTGGATTTGTCATCGATCGGCATCGAACCAGAGACGTTCAGATCTCTGGCTCGCTGCTTTGGTGACCGGACCACTGCGCCTTGTGCAGTTAGTTGTCTTAGGATAAGTCAATATTCCAAAATATTTGGGATTTCTTAAGAGTATTTCCAACGAGACGCTGATATTGGATGTATCTTGGTTGATAGTCAGTATCTCGATATACTGACTATCATAATTCATAAATTTCTCCAAAACTGTCATTTCCCCACTATACATATAATATTTCTCCTCTGTTTATCCGAGATGAAGGAAGAATAGGTCCAACCCATTTTATTTCTTACTGGGGATGATAATGGGCCGTCGAAAAGAAGAATTTTTCTAAGCAATCATTGTGTAAAAATGTTTAAAACATTTCACCGGGAGCGGGAAAAATTTCTTCAACTGGACGTAGACTGCAAAAAATTCAGGAGTCTAAATACAGGGTGTCTGGGCTAAAAGTATCCAAAAGTTGTGACTTATTTTTACGAAACTACCCATTAGAATTTTAAAAAATATTATTTAAATGGAAAGAACATCTCAGCAAGTTTTAATATGAATAGATTTTGATGTGTGCACCTTTTTGTATAGTACGACAAACGTCTAAATGGTAATCTAGTTCTCTCCAAGTGTTTCGTAGCATATCAGGAGTTATTAGTGTATAAACAAAAAAATTTGTGTATAAACAAAAAAATTTGTGTATAAACAAGAAATTGAAACTGTGTTTGAGTTAAACAAGCGTATCATTCAAATAATTCGTCTAATAACTTTGAGAGTCTAATAACTTGGAGTCTAATAACTTGGAGTGTAATCCATCACTTGGAGGGAACTGGATTACCGTTTAGACGTTTGTCGTGCTACAAAAGGTGCACACGTCGAAATCTGTTGATATTAAAACTTGGTGAGATATTATTTCTATTATTTAAATATTTTTAAAAATTCTAATGTGTAGTTCCTTAAAAATAAGCCATAACTTTTGAATACTTTTAGCCCGGACAACCTGTAGATCCATGTCACATATTCCTTAAATCCTTTAGACTACTTTAACTCGTCCAAAATATCCTGCGTGGTTTTGCCTTGAAGAAACGTGAATAGCTGTATAGTGATACAAGATACTGAGGTAACTTGTGTCCCTGTTGGCTACCAGGATAAATTAAGATATCCTTTTTGGACCTAAATTTAGCTTCAAGAATCTCAACAAATGTTCGCATGATATGGTGACTAGCCTACAAAGCTTCCATCGCGTTGACATGGGTCTGAATCACGGCTATGGCATGATTGTTTTTGTGTTATCCTCCCATAAGGTGGTTGTTCTGTTTAGAACACTACGGTCAATTTTTTCTACACAAGGGCTAATTAAACCGGGACCTACAGTTTTTAGCCGATTCCGAGCCGATCCATGCCAACAGTGGAACTCGAACCCATAGACTCCGGACCGAATGCGCGCGCTCCAGCCATTCGGCCATTTTGTGTTGGCCCTCTCACAGGGAGTGAGATGGCTCAGCAGCTGGATGTTCTCGTAGTAAAGTATCGAATATATGGACAAATATCTCCAGAATTATCGCCTAATATAAACATAAAATTTTTTCGAGAAATAGACAAGCAAAATTTCCGTGTTTTTGAAATATCAACGCCAAATGACTACTCTATATGTACACAGAAAAAAAAACTTTCGCTGATATGGTTACTTTTACAGGTCTTAAATATAACGAAAGATACAGAAAAAAAACAAATTAAAACGCAATCGCGCCTATCAAAAGATATGATGGTATAGCAAGTAGTTTCAAGCTGTGGTGTTTATTGGGTTGCCAATAACCCAATCACAGCTGGAAATACAGCAACTTTTATTTAGTAGCATTGTATCAAAATATTTATATAGTCACCTTTCTATATCTATGTATTACTAAGTCTTTTAAAGTTAACCGAAAAATCGTAGACAGGACTAGATTACTCTTAGTATTGAGTTTTATGTTACCATATTAAATCCAGCTGTACGTGTGTCTGACCGCTAAATACTCAATACTAAATAAAAATATTGCAAAAAATTATTGTAGCGGACACCAGGAAGGGAAATTGTTATATATAAGAAACAGAATGTTAATTTTTTTAGGTCTTGCAGACAATTCTTCATAGTTTTTCTAAATCTTTATTCACTGGAGGTTTTTTCAAACCTTTTTCATGATAATTATTACTCATTAACACATAACACCCTGCATTAATATCCATAAAAGTAATATACAGAGGCTGTTCACACATTTTTTAGACGATGTATATTGTATTCACAAAACTAAATTACATAAAATTCTTGTGTTTTAAATGCTCTATTTCACATCCCTTATTCTGAACTATCTTTCGACACCGCAATTTCCAGGATATTAATGCCTTTTGAAGAGTCAGAAGAGGTATTCTATCCCATTCCTCCTGAACAGCTTTCCAGAGTCCTGTAAGGGTTTTGGGACGACGTTTGGATAATGCAGATTTTAAAAGTCCGAAATCACAAAAATCCATAGGTGATACATCGGGAGATTTAGTAGGGATATCAGTGAACGGTATGGCCTTGATACCAGTTTTTTGTTCCATTTCTTTTAGGAAATTTACAGTGGATTTTGATGTGTGATTGCTAGCTTTGTCCTGGTGGAGTCTCACAGATTGATGGCACTGTGGGTAAAGCAATGGTATTTCATTCAGAAAAATTGGCGATAAAATATGTTCCTGATAGTATTTGGAGTTAATCTTGACATTTTTTTCCACTCTCTTTATTTTTAACTTGCCATTATAAGAAAAACCAGCAACAATCATGAATCTCTTAGAAAAACTTTCTTCCGATTCTTTGAACCATGTACTTAATTTTTTTTCTCCCCTTTTATGATAATAAATGGCTCTTTTTTTTGTTGCAATCATTTAAATACACCCATAATTCATCTATTGTGACAATTGTTTTCCATTTTTCTTTGGATAAGTGTTTCTCATATAGAATTCTGCAGCGTGTCCTGCGTTCAGCTATATGATTTGGAAGAAGACGATGAACATTGCGTTTTTTCGCTTTCTTAAGATTTAAATCCACGTTTATCATTTTGTTTACAGTGGACACCGAGCATTTTAATGATTTTGCAACTGTCCTTTGACTAGGGGGATTTTCTTTTAACATTAAACAACGTACCTTTGCAATAGTCGAAGATGTCCGTTTTTTCCTTGGATACTTGTTTGGAATTGTTTTCCCACTTGAGGCTCCAATTTGGCGTTTTTTTCCTTTCTTGTTGACGATATTACTTATCGACGCTTTAGATATCACAAAACCATGACTCTCACATCGTTTTGGATAACGGAGTATGCATATTTCTCTTCGGAAAGAGCATAAATGTACCCTTCGAACCACTGCTTTGTTAAAAACGCCATTCTGAATAAAAACAAAAATTTCAAGCCGCAGACGATAATTTTGATTTTTAAAAACATAGTACAATTGCAATTATTTATTTTTCAGCAAACGATTTTTTATTACCGCTTACCAAAATCGGCTAAAAAATGTGCGAACAGCCTCTGTATACCGTAATGTTCTGTGAGAATACTCAATAATACTTCAGAATGTTTTTGAACCTCTAGAAACCATATTTTGGCTTCGTCTAAAAGCCCTCATAATTTCTAATTTCCTGCCAACATTCTGAGCGTATCCATTATGGTCTCTACTATCAATATTTGTAGCTGAAGGAAGGAGGAGTGGCAAAGGAAAAAAAAGAGACAACCAGATCATTTTAACCCTTTGTTATTACAATAAAAGAATTCCTCAGGCTTGAGAAACCTCCCAAAAGCTGATTAAAAGTTCTATATAAGCTTTCATTGCGTACGATGATTAAATTACTTCTTTTTCATCGTTCTGTATCAAAGAGTTATTTAGTAAACGAAATAATGATCTCAGCTGCCTTGAAAATAATTTTTCTCGTGTATTAAAGAGATGCTACTTTTTTTTTTCGTAAACGACAGTAATTATTTTTATTTTATTCTTATCGGATTACTGAAAATACGCACGTTTTAGTAACTTTTGAATGCATTTTTATTTACGAGCAGCAAGTTAAATCATTTAAAAGCATTTAAAACGTACTGTATTTTGGGTACCGTAAGATGGAGTTACTTTGTGGCGGATTTTAAGTTTATCCTGTGTCAGCCAAAAAGCAGCCCAAAACGAACAATTGCAAAACATTGGTACATACTTTCCTTACGTAGTAATGTATTGCGCTAACTCGGATCTTTAATTACCATTGAGAAATTAAAGCTAAAATGTGTCACAAAATTACCCCGAGTGGGGCCACTTTGTGATATCTGTGTTTTCGCCTTGAAATCCAAAAGGAAAAATTACTTGACACAAAGTTAGACATTAAAACGCTTATCAGAAGCTTGATACACAATTATATATACCTATTACAAATATTGGAGAGCTTTATGTATATCTGTGACATCAAAGAGACCTCGCGTGCCCAGGGCAGCCATTAGTTGAGAAGATGAGGAAATTCGTCTTTTGGCAGATTCTGATCCTTTGGGTAGTTTTTTTAAGTTAGTCAATACTTCTTTCTCTCCAGTGGTATTTTAGATGATGGAAAAATGCAACATCGAGCGGCTGAAGGAGGTGGGTCGACTTTGTGGGTTATTTTTTGACAGTGTCAATGTGTTACAAAGTAATCCCGCCACCTTTCGATATTTAGGCTATGTTCTCATATCCCTCGGAAATATCACTACACAAAAGTTATATTGCTCCACAATCTAACCAACATATTGAGAATAAAAAAAATTACCTGTGGTAGTTGGTTGTATAAGGTGTTAGCCTTCAGCACACAACATTTCTGAAGTTTGAGTCAATAGCTTGACAACAGGTTTGAACAATACACTGGCCAGCGAAGACAAATGGCACGCAGAAGCTTCGGACACTGGCCACTAGGTGTCTCTGTATGTCAGACAAGCTGTTGACGCTGTTCTTTGCCTACCCTGTATCACGGGCAAGATCCAAAATACGAAAAAATTACTATGTGTCACATAGTTACCCCTGCAGTCACAAAGTACTTACGGTACTTAAGTATTACAGAAATCTTTGGTTGGGCATATTTTCCGTCAATTTGAGTTCGCATCCCATCTTTGAATATTTTAAAGTATTTTAATTTTGGTAGCATTGTTACAATATTAAATAGTGATCAACACTTAAGAATGTTGTGTACAAACTCTATTGGATTCGCTCGCCTCACTGTTAACCTTTGGAGAAAATGTGTCTACTATTTACATCTGCATAAATGCTGATAATCCAATAAAAATAGTATTTTCAGATAGCCTGAATTTTTCTGCACCTTGCAACAGGATTCATTTTATAAATTTCGTCCCCCAAAGGAATTGATGATTTTTTAAAACACACTATAAAGGATTTTCCCCCGAATAATTTCAATTTAAAAACATTATTTGAATTTTAAAAAAAAATGAAAAAGGTGCCAAGGTGTAAATTTTTTTTCTCTATCATAGAGTACAATTTTTTTTTTTTTTTTAATCTTTGAATACAAGTCGGAAACCCTTGTACACGTTTTCTCCATTTGGTTAACATTGAGGTGAGCGAATCCAATAGGGTTAGTACACAACAGTCATAAAACTATCTCTGGGCATTTCATTTATTTTTGTTTTAAATATTTTATGCTGTTGCTGCTTGAACATTTAAAAACTGGCTCTAGACGTAACGTGCTCCGACGAGGACTTCCGTGATTTCAAAGTGGAACTTCTGCTGATCTACGACATCGTTATTTGGGAGTGGGTATTATACTGATGTGGTATCTGCTAATGGGGTCTATTAAGCCAGGGCACAAAACATCAGCGGAAGACTTCTAACCTATTCGGAACTAAGAGAAGATGATGGCAGTTGCGTCAAACATCTGCGTCTGCACTTAACCCCGAGATTCTTATTCATCACCACGGGCACAGAAATAAAAAGTTGTTAAGCGAACAAAGCTATGATTTTGTCCGGGATTCACATTTGCTAATGGTATTAATGTATGCGAAGGGAATGCTAATACCGAATCAGGGCTAGGGACAGGAAAGCGAAGCGTTGGCTTCACCTCTAACACTGGAAAATGCTCTCGCCATAGTTGACATTAGTTCATATAAATTTCATCGCTTAGTTCTGAGATAGACTACCTGATTATTTTACGTGTTTGCTACTCCAAAATAACTGTTTATTTATATGTGCGAAATAAAAAATTCGGTATGACATTACATAATTCCTTTAGGGCTATTCAAAAATTAAATTTAGCCAAATTTACTTTTATAAATTCGATCAGCAAAATTTACTTTTTAAATTTTCCTCGCTTAGATCTGAGATAGGCTACCTGATTATTTTACGTGTTTGATACTCCAAAATAACTGTTTATTTATAAGAACTAAATGTAAAATTCGGTATGACATTACATATTTCTTTTAGGGCTATTCAAAAATTAAATTTAGCAAATTTTACTTTTTAAAATTGGATTAGCAAAATTTACATTTTAAAATTTCATTGCTTAGTTCTGAGATAAGATACCTGATTATTTTACGTTTTTGCATCTCCAAAATAACTTCATTTAAAAGAACGAAATGAAAAATTTGGTATGACATTACATAATTCATTTAGAGCTATTCAAAAATCAAATTTAACGAATTTTACTTTTTAAAATTGGATCAGCAAAATTTACTTTTTAAAATCTCATCGCTTAGTTCTAAGATAGGCTATCTGATTATTTTACGTGTTTGCTGCTCCAAAATAACTGTTTATTTATATGCACGAAATGAAAAATTCGGTACGACATTACATAATTCATTTAGGGCTATTCAAAAATTAAATTAAGCAAATTTTACTTTTTAAAATTGGATCAGCAAAATTTACTTTTTAAAATTTCATCGCTTAGTTCTGAGATAGGCTACCTGATTATTTTACGTGTTTGCTGCTCCAAAATAACTGTTTATTTATATGTACGAAATGAAAACTTAACATATAACATTATGACATTACATAATTCATTATGATATTACATAATTCATTTAGGGCTATTCAAAAATTAAATTTTGCAAAATTTACTTTTTTAAATTGGATTATCAAAATTTACTTTTTAAAATTGGATCAGAATTACACGTTATTGGGTTATATGGCAAAGCAATCTCCCCGATGAAACTAACTACGTATCTGCGCTATCTTACAAATCAGTGATGCATCTACCCTTTTCCCACAGAATAACTGTCCTTGATATCAAAATTTAGTCTCCATGGATTTAACGCGTATTTTAATGACGTCGGATTTTAATATTTTTTTTTTATATTTACCTGTGTCGGTAATCCATCACATAAAAAGTAGTTTTAAATCAACATTAGAAAATTCGGAATAATTTAAATAAAAGATATTTTTATAAGCGCGCGGATCATAACTAAGCATATTTTAAGCGCTTGAAATTGTCCTGACTACAAGGAAATAAATCCACGTACATTGAAAACACGTTATTTTCCGTTGCCTGTGGGTTAAGTATTAACTCTTTAGACGTGTATCGTCATAGATGGAACATCCACAAAGGAGTTCTTACGTATGAATAACGAATAATTGTGTCACAACTGGAGGATTGTAAGAGTTTTTCATGTTTCGCTTTTGTAGGTTTCTATAAGCCATGGCAAGTTTTTTATTCACATTTTATATGGTTATTGCGATTTTTAACTCCAACTGAGATTCAATTATACCACCGAATTTTGGATTTCCAGGCTGATTTAACATTTCCGGATATTTTATGGTAAGATTATCCGGTTGCATCTATCTTGAAGATTACACCTGTCAATCAGTAACAATCCTTCATTTAGTGATAATGTCGGCCGGCACTGTTGACAAATAGATTTAATTATTATGCGGTTAAATTGGGGTTTTCTTGATTTTGTTTACCCTAATTATTTTGTTTTCTATTTCAACTTTATATATATATATATATATATATATATATATATATATATTCATTCCAATGCGGAGGCCTTGTCTCTTTAACCATCCGCCTATTATCACCGCAGTTTTGCTGGCCTCTTTATTATGGGGGCACCACACAGGTGGACCAGCATCACCCCCTATGAAGGGACGACACAAATGAAGGGACTATGAAGGGACGACACAGGGAGGCCTTTTTTTATTGACGCGACGCCGGGATTCGATCTGAGCACCCTCAGCACCGAAAACCAGCGCGCTGTACCACAGGGTCACCACAAGCCATATATATATATATATATATATATATATATATATATATATATATATATATAAAGGGTGTCCAAAATTAAACTTCCCTACTTTAAAGTTGTCTAGAGTCGAAACTATTGTTCAGAAAGTTATGAAATTTTGTGTAGGACCTATTGAAGGGATGGGAATTTGTTTCAGAGAATAAAAAAAAGTAGTTCAAAATTTCACTACCAGAGGGCGTTTTTTTATGAATTACACATTCACGACTGGTTCTTTGATTAAGATTTCACCATCTTTTTATCAGTCACCCTAACACAATAACTCATACCCATTAAATTTTACAATCTTTAAAGTGATTGCAAAGTCGATCAGAAACTTGTTCGATAATTAATTTTCGGACAAAAGATTTGAAGGAACGAAGAAGAAAGAAATATGCAAATTAATTTTTGTCGACGTAGAGTAGAAGCTGTTATAAAACCTAGAAACTTTCATGGAGATTTTTCTTTTCAGTTTGCTTGCTATTGCTAATCAGAATGTCATCGTTGCGATTACAATTGTAGAACATGCTATCTTACGATTTCAAATGGTAGCTGAAAATGATGGTCGTCATGTTGAACATGTCTTGTTGTAATAAATTTTCTTCAACTATAGTAAATGTTGGCTAAATGTGTAATTCATCAAAAAACGCCCTGCGGTGGTGAAATTTTGAACTAATTTTTTTATTCACTCAAACAAATCCCCATCCCTTTAATATGTCCTACACAAAATTTCATAAATCTCTGAAATATAGTTTCCACTGTAGACAACTTTAAAGCAGGGAAGTTCAATTGTGGACACCCTGTATATATATATATATATATATATATTTGAGGGGTGGCTGGGTTAAACAGGGTAAAATAACATTGGCTGTATAAAGTGTACGTATTTAATCAGTTCTGAACAAAATATGGCCGTTTAGTGGGGTGGCCGGTTAGATAAGTTTCCCAAGCAAAGTATGACACAAAACAGTACAAATGCGATCACAAAATGCAGTCTTTTTTTATTTAGTAATGCATTTTGAACAGCAGAGTAATGGATCTCTCTCAGCAAAATATGCCGCTCATTTCAGCAAAAATATCTCTTCCGGCTCTTGGTAGTTATCCAGCGACATAACACAAATGTGGATGAGATGTACAGCTTGAATAAAGATGATGAGAAAGTAAGATGAATAACTTATAGTTAGCAAAGGCTTTTTCGGGATATCCTCATAACCTCGGGAAAAAGTCGAGGACGAGATCAGATTTATTTCCCAACAGCTTGCCGGAAGATAAACAGACGGGGAAAAACCAAGGCCTGACGAGCATAAAACAAACTTCGCGCTCAAAAATGAAAAAGGAAAAAGGAAAGTAATAAAAACCTCCCTCCAGCAGGCATTTGGCAGATTCTCGGGCAAGATCCACGTCCATAAACATGTCTTTTGCAAACAGCGTCTAAAGATGTAATGTCTTCGGGCAGGAACTCTATCCACTTTCCTGCTGCGTTTATCGGGGGTGAAATGAGAGACACTCTCTTCAAAATAGAGACGTTTCTTATTCATCCAGCAACTGGCATTAGTCACCCAAGGAGAGGTACTTTCCTATGTTGGAAGCACACCGGGGGAACACTTGTATCATTTTATTTACTTGAAAATGAGGTTTTTCGAAACAGGTATTTTCATTTGTACAGTTAACCTTTTCCTTACGGGTTGGGATAGCATGTATCCCAATAATACGGGCGCAAGAATGAATATATATATATATATATATATAAATGTGTGTGTTTGTGTATATATACATGCTGGGTGGAAAAACCGATTAAAAGTATTAAATATTAAAAGTTAAAATTTCCCAGGTTCTTTTACTAATTCCCCAGCATGTAAACACTGTAGAAAAGATAGACACAACTTAATGCTTTTATAAATGATGAGGACCAATATTTACAAATTAACAACAAATATTTATTACACACATAAACAATTAAATTACAGTATTAAAATGATTATTCAAACAACTACATGAATAATAAATAATGTGCTAAAATGATTAATATTCTTTCAAATAACAAGTTGGGTCCTCACCGGATTAACATGTAATGGTATGTATCACTTAAGGGATATTTAATTTAAATTTAATTAGAAAAAGAGTGTACTGTCAAAAACAACAGAAGTGCAAAGACTGACTTACCCCAAAATTCGGCTAGCTAAGATGACATCATTGGGATAGTGGCAGGGTGGACTCGAGAGTCCACCACAGGGCAAGCCCGTAGGCTATTCGCCCTCTGCACACCTTTCGCTCCCCAATCTCGCTCCGCTCTTCTATATCTCTCAAAAACTTTCTCTCTATCTCCCTGTAAAAATCTCCCTTTTACCTCTTAATATTCATCTCAACTTTCTTTGCATATATCTTTCCACCTTCCAATCACAATATTTTCTTCTCCATATAAAGTCCACCTACGTCTTAAAACCCTTTTCTAGTGGCCCTAATATTTCTCTTTTATTAAAATCACACTTCTGATTGGACCTATACCTATCTTTCACATTTTTTACTTTTCCTTTCTATATTTTTCTTATATTTTATTTTCTAACACCTGGTCAGTTTTATAACATCTTTTCCTGACCATGATCCGACAATACTGCTACTGTTGCGTAAATTTCACTATAATCCTTTCAATTCCTATTCCTTATTCTAAAGGGCTTTTTTTTCGACTGACCCTCGTCCAACGCAAATCTTTTATCATTTGGCTTTTGACTAGCCGCGATTCTAATTTTGCTACTGAGCCTTTCTTATGTGGCCTTTATATGGTAGCGGCGGCTATTTCCAAACCTTCCCCTCTCTACCATAAATATATTTTTATTGCGTACATTTCCTTTCTAACAATCTTTTAAACTTATGTAAAATGCCTTTTCTTATGCTGACCACTATACGGCTAACTCCTGAATCTACCCTTCCTCTGCGTATCCAATTTTATAGCTGACTCTTATTTCTTATCCTTTCACTACGTTTTACAATGCATAAAGAATCTTAAACATGACTTGCAGCTGTTGAGTCTCCTAGAAACCCTTTGCTGGCTGAAAGAGCCAGCATACACACATATGTCTATATATATATATATATATATATATATATATATATATATATATATATATATATATATATATATATATATATATATATATATATATATATATATATATATATATATATATATATATATATATATATATATATATATATATTCATTCTTGGGATACATACTATCAAACCCCGTAAGGAAAGAGTTAATATACGTCTCTTTCACAAGGCCATCGTTGACATATCAAGTGCCCAGCACAGACAACTTCAGTAATCACGAGTCGGCCTTTCCAGAATAAAAATTGAATTCTTTCCAAAATTTTCAAAACTAAAATGCGCCAGCATCGCAGAGGTGAGAAACGTATATGTGCTACCCATATAAAATATTACAATCCGTTACCGTGTCAATTGATTATAGTTTTTCTGTTTTTAAGAAAATTGTCTATAACATTATTGATCAAGAGTATATTAAACGAGGCTATCATCACTACCAAGCTGTAAATAACACTGAGGGATGTATAAAGGCGAAAATGAAAGGTTTTTTTGCATATTTTACATATCATGAAAAAGGATTTGTCGCGTAAATTAGTTTAGTATATTTGTGTAAACATGTGTATATATATGTCAATGTATTATACATAATGGAATATATAAATATAATTTTTTTGATAAAATAGTTTTTCAAATGTCTGAAAAATGCCAATATATTTGTTTTTAGGAATACATGACTTTATTTTCAAAAGAGAAACTTTCTAATTTTTTAGAGCACGTGTGAAAATTCTAATGTAACGAAGGTTAGGAGCTTGAAAATCAGTAGAAAAATATAGGTCATTCTGTAAATTTTTTATTAGATAGAAGTCTTGGTTCACTGTTAAATCCTTAAAACTAATTTATGATAAACTTATATTTCTAAATAATACTCTATACAAGGCGAAGTAAAACAATTCATATAATATTGCGTATTCTTTCTTTTTTACTTGGCATATTAGAATATGTTTACGAACAAATGTGATTTCAAAATAATTCTTTAAAAAAGACGATTTTTTTACGAGTGAAAACCTACAAAGGCCCTGAAAAGTTTTCTACGACAAGTGATTTTGTTTTAAAGCAAGTTACTTTAAATTTAAATTTTACAAATTAAGAACAAAGTAGTTACTAGTCTATTAAGGTTACCGTCTAGACAGTTTGTTGATTATTGCGCTTACGTTAAAAATACCCTTTTGTTTCTGTTTTACGAACGAATAAATACGTTTTCATGGAATCTTGAAAACTTCAAGTACCTCTTGTGAAGAATTCCTTAACCTAGTAAAGTGAGTCAAAGAATTAATGAACGTGAGTTAATTTTAGACGCTATAAAAACATGTAACCGTCTGAGAAAAAAATATTGCTATAAAGAACGCAAAAAAAAGCGAATAAGTTGAGTTATTTGAGTGCAGTACATAATTCATGTCTCACCACGCTCTGTTGAAAAAAAAACTTTTTATAAGCTTTATATTCTGTGAAAACAAGATATAAGTAAACAAGATATAAATGTTTTCGAAAGATCGAATTTCTCCGTTAATCTATAAAGATTTTCGAAAGTGTTCTTAATAACACGATTGAAGAATACCCGATAAGCAGGAGAATTCATGAGCGTACATCTTGTTTCCAAATATTGTCAAAATATGCGGACCGATTGCTTCTTAAACCAAACTTGTTTACAGATGCAACTATCTCGAACATCAGTTTATTAGATATCTCTAAGCTAAAACTTCACAAATCACCCATAGAATATATAATCTAAGAAAACGTTTTAGAGAAATTTCCAGTTATGCTGTTTTTTTTTAATGAGATCTTAATTAGATAAGTCCAATAGTTAATTCACTTGAGATATTTAGAAATAAAATTGTAATTCGTTTCCAGTTTGTTTGAAAGCACGATAAACGTTGTTCTGTCAGAAATTTTCTAGCTTTTGATAACAGGCGCAGTCTTTGTTGTTTACTTAATGCAGTTCATAGCAGAGTAAAATTTCAGCGATTCATGTGAGTTAAGTTAGATACAGAGTGTTAAAAACAAAAATCAGAGAACAAAGTATTAATATTCTAGTAATTTTATTTCTGATAGATCATTTATACCTGCACGAGTCTCATTATTTTCTGCCATAGGGATCATTATGTTCCTTAGACTCAGAAGAATAACAGAGATGCAACTAGAACTGTTTCGGTGTGAAGACGATAAAGCTGTCTCGGATATCTGCTGCAAAATACGAGATTTCTCAAGCAGCTGCTGCTTATCGTAGAGGATTGTTAGTCGGAATTATTTATTGAAAGTCTCTGCTTCTTGCAACTGCCATTTTTGTCAACTGCTCTCTGTTTTTATAGGTGTTGATTTAGCCTAGGCTGTACTGCTCTTAACCCCGAGTGTTTGTTGATTCTTTTGAAGTGTTCGAGTGTTTGTTGATTCTTTTCTCCATGACAAATTTATACACTTCTACATTTCTTAAGGCAAAAAATCGAGATAGCTTTTCAGAGCGTGGATGGCTATTAATTAATTTGTATGATATTAGAATTACCCTTATTTTGACTTTTAAGTTTCTGCAAAGTTGTTTCCTATTACATGAAAATTGGTTCGATTAGTTTATGATCTACAAAGTAAATCGTGTTTTGTACTGAAAAAGAATCTTTAAATTATAATAGCCCGTTTAAAATTTGCATTATAAATAAATAAGGTAGTTTAAGAGTTTTCAAGACATTAAAATGGACGGATTTGAGCACGCTAGCATATTCATAGACGTAAAGTGATCTAGCTTGCTAGAAATGTGCCTAAATCTGAGGTCTTTCTGAGACGAAATATACATAGATTTGTCTATAGAAGCTCCCCCGCATGTGCTCTTAGGTGCGCCTATTTAAGTTTGAATTCTCAATTTGTGCACATTCACGACATCCAGAACGTTTATGTACAATACTTGGAGAAAATATCAATTTAAAAAAATCTGTAGGCAGTTTAGCTCAGATAAGATCTGTATTTTGTATGGAGAAAGTCGAATTTCGCTTATTTGAAGTAAAATTTTTGAATTTAAAAAAAAATACTGCTGATTTTTTTTAGAATCCTATTCCTCACCATTGGTCTGTTAAGTTTGGCTTAGACAGCCGATTCCGAAAAGTCCACGCCCACTCTTGGCATGGACGTTTGTAGCCGTTCGGAATCGGCTTTAAGCGGTCTAATTAGCCCTCGTGTCCCGGTCTAATTAGCTCCGTCTAATTAGCCCTCGTGTAGCAAAAATTGACTGTAGCGCTCCAAACCAATTTCTCAAATAAGGCACGGTTTACAAAAAGATGACCGTAGCGTTTAGGTTTATACCTGAAAAAAAATGAAATTTAAGAGTTTGGAACACAAAGGATCCGAAGTTGAAGTAGCTAGTTTTTAACTTTTAACATTTTACAACCTGGAATTTACGATATTTAACAAAGGGGAAGAAACAACATCGCTCATTTTTATGGAGACAGTCCTGCTTCCCTCTTTTTAAATAAACATTGTTCATTTAGTATTTGTAACTTACCCCATAAGTTGTAATAAATGCCAATAAATATTTTCCCACTTGTACCATCGACTATTAAAATAATAATTTTAACGAGAGAATTTTCATGTGTTAAATACTCAAAACTCAACTGAGTGCTTAGAAAGCTGACTGAAAATGACAAAATGCATAGTAAACGCACTTGTTGGAGGAGACATAATTGCAAATATATACTCCACACATTACACTCCAACACATTACACTGTAAATTTTTATCATTGTTCGTGATCGACGATGGTTCTTTCCGTTATGGTCTGGATGACTGCACTTTTTAAACCAGCAAAAATTTAGAGAAATTCCGCATTTGGTATTATTTTTCCTCCAATTAATATTACCTGCTATGTATTGCTGAGGAACCCATAACAAACTTAAATGCAAAACATATGTTCATGGCTGCAAAGTAGGCTAGAAATATTCATGTTTGTAACTGTAGCTAACTAGAAGTCCAAAATAACAACAATTTCAAAATCCTCAAGTTGTGAGGAGCTACAACCACTTGCCGCTGGTTTCACAAGATATGCAAACTAGGTATGTCTTAATGAAAGCTAAAAGATCTCCTGTATACGGTTCTGGAAAATTCGCCGACAGTGCTGGATGTGTGCTGACCGTTGATATTTACATGAGCTAAACAAAAGGCTGTTCGTGGATTTCTCCTGGTGTTCTTAGTAAACTTTTTTCTTATGATAATGAAAGACAACTCTTGTGCTTCAATGTTGAAAAAAGGTGGAGACATTTTTTTTTTCAATTCCTCCAATGCAAAGTGTTTGCGTGTTTGCTGAAAAAATAAGATAACCACACATAGCTGGTTAATTACATGCGCTGAAAAGGGAAAGAAAGAAACCGAAAGTTCTCCGTAATAATTACTTTCAAGTGTACAGAGCTCGTTGAACTTGCGGCAAAATCCTGAGCTTCTCTATAAAAAATATCGGCAAACTTAAAGCTTTAAAACTGAATAAATACTATACGTTCTCCTTAAACGAAACATACTTTCTACGAATTTAAGGAACTAATGAGAGGAAAATCATGTGTCTTATATTTTGGGGACATATTTTTACGTAATGTTTTCAGTATTGCTTAGGCTCGGTTAGCTTATTGAACTAAGTTTTAATACTTACTTAGGTTCGGTTGATTTACGGAAGTAGGTCATTGTGATTGGAGAGTCCGGTTGATTTACGCAGGTAGGTCTTTATACTGATAGGTTAGATTCGATTGATTTTCAGGAATAAGTCCTAATACTAAATCATTTGTGATCTGACCATCTATTCAACGCGTCTGAATCAGGCGGTGTCTGATGTTTAGGATCCCGATCATAAGTATTTAGAATGTATATTTTTTTTCCGGAATTGGCTCTGACCACTCTCCAAGCTAGGAGCCTGAATACGATACCATGCCCTCAAAATTGTCTTTATAGTGGTGTCCAAGTTTTGGGATGAACAATTGTTGACTTTTGTTATAAGAGGAAACACTTAACTATTGTAAAACAAATATGAATAAATGAATGAAAAAACAATACCAATATGTCCTGGCCAAAATCTTGTCTTTGCAATAAGACGCAGCCAGCAACAATTAAACAAGAAAACTAAGGATAAATGAAAAATCGGACTTCACGGAGTGTGCCTTCAGCAGCAGTTTTTTTTAAGAATAAAATATTGGTGTTAGAATTCGTTACCAGTACAAATACATTCATTTCACAGGTATTTAACCATCTTAATAGAGCTTTCATGTGTTTAGTTTGTAATAGTTTTAGACTACGTTTGCCTGAATGACTTATCCACAATTAATAGCATTAAGAACTGTATTAGAGATTGTAAGGAAATGATTTTTTTTAAAAATAGATCTCCAAATATATCACCTTTCAGATAGAGGAATAGCGGGTTTGAGGTTGCTATCCCGGTCCTGTCAAAGAATCGCGACAGTTGTCCCCGACAGATGGAAATACAAGTAATTGACAAATATTAGGAAAAATTCAGCCTCGTCGGAAAAAAAAATCAATAATTAAATGAAATAATACTATGTTCAGTCAACATCTGTCAATGGCTTCAAAAAAGAAAAGGGAACTTTGTTAGGCATTGGATCCCGAAAATCAGGTTCCCGAACATCGCTCAGATGGAGACGGAAGAACCAAGCATGTGTTCGATCCCCGGTTCTAGAAGACCATCTGTACAGTTGACGGTTAGATGCAGCTAAGAGGAATACTTCATAAGTCAGATATGGAAATCTTTAAAAATTTCGTTAGTTAGCAATTTTCTCAAAATACCTTCCTTTGAAATTTACATCCGACTGAAATGCATTCTTGAAATTTTGGCTGTCCATACCTCTGGAGTCCAATCCTCTGACACACATACATTCTGTAGAAGCTTCTCATATACTTCCCAGTCCCATAAAATTTTTATTCGGGTAATAATAATGTTAAAGTAAGGATCAAAAATATAAACTATCTGTTACATATAATAATTTGTGACCCTTTCCTAAACTTTCTACATAGCAGATCTTCTCGTGTAAATCTTAATCCACTGTCAGAGGATTTAAGTAAGCGTTTAAGCACGACATAGGCTAGAGGAGAATAGAAATAAGAGTAGTAACTCAGAAAAGTAGTAATGGCA